>JAJONR010002541.1:0-85781 GCA_029582245.1 Solanum etuberosum | reverse complement strand
AGTTTACCTCTCATTTCTGGAAGTCATTTCAGAAAGGTCTTGGTACTCAGGTTAATCTTAGCACAGCGTTTCATCCGCAGACGGATGGTCAGGCAGAGCGTACCATTCAGACCTTAGAGGACATGTTGAGAGCTTGTGTGATCGACTTCAAGGGTAGTTGGGATGATCACCTTCCTCTTATATAGTTCACCTACAATAATAGTTATCATTCCATCATTCAGATGGCCCCTTATGAGGCATTATATGGGGGTAGATGTAGATCTCCAGTTGGTTGGTTTGAAGTAGGTGAAGTAGCCTTGATAGGGCCAGATTCAGTTCATGATGCTATGGAGAAAGTGCAACGCATTAGGGATAGACTTAAGACAGCCCAGAGTCGCCAGAAGTCCTATGCAGATGTAAGGAGAAGGGAATTAGAGTTCCAAGTTGATGATTGGGTTTTTCTGAAAGTGTCACCTATGAAGGGGGTGATGAGATTTGGCAAGCAAGGGAAACTCAGTCCTAGATATGTAGGACCTTATAAGATCCTGAAAAGAATTGGTAAAGTGGCTTACGAGTTAGAGTTGCCAGCAGAACTAGCAGCAGTACATCCGGTCTTTCACGTTTCGTTATTGAAGAAATGTGTGGGTGATCCAGCATCCATAGTACCTTTATAGAGTGTGGCTGTGAAAGATAGTCTCACTTATGAGGATGTGCCAGTTGAGATTCTTGATCGTCAGGTTAGAAGGTTGAGAAACAAAGAAATCGCTTCAGTTAAGGTTTTGTGGAGGAGTCAGTCCGTAGAGGGAGCTACTTGGGAAGCAGAAGCAGCCATGAAGGTCAAGTATCCTCATCTCTTTCCTTCCGATTCCATTCCAGCTTGAGGTAATAGTTCTTCTTCAGTTTTTCAGTCATTCATGCGCAGATTCAGTCTTAGTATCATGTTCCTTCAGTTTGTAGTTGCATTTTCAGCGTATTTGCATGTCCTTGGAACTCAGTTCAGTCAGAAATCAGTTTTCAGAAATTAGTGGTAGGGTTTGCAACTCTTTCCCTCCATATTCAGCTAGTTTAGTCTTCATTCGAGGACGAATGTTCCCAAGGGGGAGATAATGTAACACCCCGTATCCTAGACAGACCAGAAATACAGAATTTCAAAAGTTGCAGGTGCCACCAACGGTGCCAGCTACGAACCGTAGAGTGACCCACAGACCGTAGGTGGGGTCCGTGGATGGCCACCTGTAGCTCCTCCCCAGAAGGCCCAGGAATTTTGGCTACGCCAGGACCTACGGATCGTAGGTCAGACCACGGTCTGTGGTCCAGGCCGTGGTTCTGACCCCAGAATTCAAGTCCCAGTCCCCATCGACGGTTGACCAGCACGGACCGTCGGTCCATCCATGGTCTGTCGGTCCCGTCCGTCAATGGCTCCCGAAAGCAGTTAAGTCAGGGGTCTTTTAGTCTTTTTCTTATGCGTTGGACCCCTAAACTACGTTGTTTAAACCCTAAACTACGTAGTTTTGGCTAGTTTTAGCCTAGAAACATAACTAGAACTTACCTAAGTCAGATCATTCATCAAAACTTAGAAAAATTAGAGCGTAAGAGGAGAAAGAGGTCAAGAACCCTAGTTCAAGAACGCAATAAGATTTCTCCGTGGAATTCATCACCAGGTATGTGGGATTTCACTAGTGGGTTCCTTTCGCCTATTAGGTCCCTAGAATTCAGTCTGAATTTTGATTCCCTTAATATTATCTAGACATAGGGTTTCTAGAATTTCAGCAGATCATTATGAATTAGTTACTTTAATGTTTCTAATCAAATTATCATGATTTTAGTATTGTTTTGCTTAGATTCTTTCATAAACTCAGAACCCTAGCTATGTAGTTTTTTTAGTTCATGAATTACACATGCTAGGTCTGTTATTTCAGATATACATGCCCAGTTACGAATGTTTCATTATCAGTACATTAATGTTGCATTCTCAGATTTTGCATGTCAGTATTTTGAGCTATCCAATATTACAGAAATTCAGTCATAGAGTTAATACCGAGTGGACTAGGGTTCAGCGTACCCTCATAGTCCCAGAACTACGTGCCCCGTAGGTTAAGCACCCTCTGTGGGCATCAGTTTAGTGATCACACCAGTCATGCCTTTATACCTCTGGCAGGGTATATTGGATCCTCTCGATGGGGCGTATACATCGGACTCCACATCTAGCTCATGTGGTTTTATGTCGGCTATTAGTAGCTCCCACAGTACAGTCAGATTCTAGTGCATTAATCAGGTTATCAGTTACAGTTCAGTATTCAGACTCAGCATATCATGTACTTGGTCATTGCATTTAGTTAGCTCAGTGTTCAGTATATCTCAGTATTTACATTCAGTTCAGATTATATCATTGCTCAGTTATATGCTTTGTTCAGTTATGTATATTGTTCAGCTTTATTTTATCATGCATGCACAGTACCTTTCAAGTACTGACGCATACTCTGTGCTACATCTTCTCGTGATGTAGGTTCAGGTTCTCAGCTTCCAGATCACGTATAGATCGGTTCATGATCTTCAGCTCAGCAGTATTAGTGGTGAGTCTTCATTCTCTGAGGACGACATACATGGTTCATTTGCTTTTAGTCTTAGTTTCAGTTTTTGCTAGATTAGCTGGGGCATGTCCCATCACTTCTAGTCAGTTTAGAGGCTTATTTCAGACATAGTTAGATTCAACTATAGTGTTAGAGTTTGACTTTTCAGTTGTTGTTTAAACTCTCACTTTTATTTATTTAGACAGTATATGGGTATTCCCCATCATATCAGATTATTCATATGATTTAGCTTCCGTACAGTATTTATTGATTCAGTTTGCTTTAGTATGCTTATGACATGCCAGCAAGGTTAGCTTGGGCTCACTCGTGATCCTAGGTCCCGTGTCCGCGTCCTGGGGTAGCTTCGGGGTGTGACAATTTTGTTGATTTTTTTGTGTGCATACTACTTTATATTTTGACACCCCTCAATCTAAATCGTGGCTCTGCCATTGCTAATGCATGCATTATTTTTTGTTAATATGGTCTATCAGACGACCTTTAATACAATTTTAACACATTACAGAAAATGATCTATAAGTCACGTATAATACAAATTTAATTCATGGATAATACATTTATCACATAATTTAATACATTTACATCGTGTCAATTCTTTACCAAACAAACATAATATATTTTAAAATACTTATAATGCATTTATATTGCATGCATAATTTACTTTTAATACATAGCAGATTTATCATAGAATGGGGGAGTAGTATTTTTCTTCTTCCAACTTATTCTTTCTAGCTCATCTCTTTCATCCAAATTTCAGAAACTCGAAAATGAGCTTCTCTTACTTTTGTTTTATTATTTAAATCATTTTGATGCATATGAAAAAATAATTTGAATTGTGATAATTTAAATCTTTTTGAAAGTTTTAATTTATAAAATAAAATGCATGTTATAATAAATGATAACATAAAAATCATACCGAAATTATATTTGATTTTTGTTTGGCCTTTTTAGTTTGTCAGTTGGTGTGAGTCAATACTTCATCTCTGTTACTGAAATTATGCATGTGAAATTCTTGGAAGAAAACCTATATTTTGAGCTTGCAACAGATGGACAAAGTGGCTCAAGTATGGAGTCCTCAAGGGTGGAACTTGATTTTTAGAAGGGCCTTAAATGAATGGGAGATAAACAGAGTGGCTGAATTGTTGCAGGTCCTAAATTTTTTTCCTGGAGTAAATGCAAGTCCTGATATGCCAGTCTGGAAATTGCACAACAAGGGGTCCTTTACGGTGAAATCATGCTACTGGAGACTGAATTACAGTCGCACAACGACAACTATCTGGCCATGGAAACTGATCTGGAAGGTTAAAATCCCTCTCAAAGTTTCATGCTTCATTTGGCTGGTGATCAGGAGAGCCTGTTTAACCCACGAAGTACTACAGAGAAGAGGTGTACAGATTTTCTCAAAGTGTTTTATGTGTGAGAAAGAGGCAGAGATAAATAGTCACTTGTTCTTGCACTGTCGAACAACTGCAAATCTGTGGAACATGTTCTTTTGTATACTAGGCATAAATTGGGTGATGCCCAGAACCTCCTTTAATTTGCTGAAAAATTAGGAAGGAGTGGGGAGAAGAGGGTCACAAGAAGACTGGTGGAGGAGCATTCCAGCATGCATTTGGTGGACATTATGGAGAGAAAGAAATGAAAGAGGTCATGATGGAATAGCCAGCAGTTCTCAGAATATCAAGATGAGGAGCCTTAGTCTTTTGTATTTTTGGTGTAAACATGATATAGTGGGGGAGATAGATAGTTTAGTCGATTTCATAGGACAATTGTAAAGTTTCATGTCTAGTTGTTGGTCTTGATGATACCCCCGGGTTTGTAAATCCCACCCCATCAGTTTTTACCTGATGACCCTTTTGGTGTGAATATACAGTTACCATTATCGAAAAAAATTATTTATGTGAAATTCTTCGACCATTTTATATTTAGTTTGTTTCCTAGAACGTGAAGTATTTATAAATATAAATAATTATATCGTTAGAAACTATTTTTAGAATAAGAAAACTTGCTGAGTGAAATTATAAATGAATGGTATATTTATTTATTTATTTATTTTATATTATACTAATATTATTGGGAAAATATATTCTTTGTACAAGTTATCATAATTTTTTTGTTGGATTCATTTATCGTCATAAACTGAAAGGATGAATAGCCGAACAAATTTGTCCCAAGTCGGTATTTACAAGGCCAAAAATAGGTTAGTATTTGATCGATTTGATGAACATAACGATATGGCACCCATAATCTCCAAATCCTGGATCCGCCTCTGCTTAAGAGTATAACATAAAATTAAAGTACTTTTACTTAGAAGTTTCCTACAATCAACATACACCACGTGAGCTCATGATGAACCAACTTACAATCTAGTTGGAGAGGGTTGTCCTATACCTTTCCAGAGTATATAACATATCTATCTGATATGGATCCACTAACAGCCTCAAAAGGCTAAATGAGTTAATTGTCAAAGCTGTATACTTAAATCCTACGGTGGCACGTAGTTATGGGACTTGAGTTTTCTAAACCTGCATCATCTCGGTACTAAATAATCCTTCCAAAACAACATACTTGTGTGATATGCTCATATTTAGGTAACTATCTATCTATCTATCTATCTAAATAGAGTGTGAGACAAAGCTCAAATGATGAGACCCAAATATTTCTTTCTAAAATATATCTTTCAAATCATATTTATAACTTAAATCATGAGATGATATTCTAGAGCATGCATAGCTCGTAGATATTTAAACTTGCTTTCATAATAGCACAAAAACTCTAAAAGCATGCGTTGAAATATAAGCTTCATGAATCATAAACAATATCATGTCAATAACTCATAAGAATGATAATAAAAAACCTTACTAAGTATACAAAAAAGTACAATAGTCAAGAATCAATAATCATGAATAAATAATTCAAGAAATACTCTGCTTCCCCCATGCAATTCGGGATATAAATGTGAAGAATTGAAATGTGATTTGATTACCTTAACTATGAAATTAAGTTCATGAAGATTGAGAAATATTGAACATGAGGATGGAAGGAATTCCCCATTGAAGTCCTACATACCTTAAACGCTCCTCAAATCTTGACGAAGCAATCCTAACTTGATGAAGAACGATTAAGAAACCCTTTCATGAGACTCTTGAATTCACTTCTTGAAAATCTTATGGCCAATGGTTAAGATTTCTATTAACAATTTGTGATTAGATGATGAAATTTGATTGGAAAATTTAAAATCTTTGGAGAAGAACTTACCTTATTAATGACAGAGGATGGGAGGAGGAGAAAAAACCAGTTTAGGTCTTGAGAGAATGGTCAAAGAATCAAAAGATACAGATTAAATCCGACTTAAAAAGGATTTTCATCAATGTCATGTGCTGAACGAAGTGTCCTTTGCACTTGGCATTGTGCAAAACGCACAATTCCAAGTGTGAATCGCACATGATTCCAGTGAGCTCCCAAACTTTTGCTGATATAAGTGTCTTTCGCACTTGGCATTGTGCGAAATGCACAAAGTGAGGTGCGAACCGCACTTGCTGCTAGTAAGTCAGTTAGTTTGCTTCTATTTGGTAAAATCATCATAACTTTTTACTCCGGACTTAGATTGACGCAAACTTTGTGAAGTTGGAAAAAGAATTTATAGATCTTTAATTTGATAGGTTATGAGTCACTTAACTCTATATATACAGACAGTTATGGTCGTTTGAAGTTTATCCTTGCATGAACTCAAGGGAAAACTTAGCCAGTAGGAAATCTATGAACTCGACTTAGTGCTAGAGGTACCTTATGACCCTAAACCATATCCAATACACCTCACACACTTAAGAATTGACCTTAAGACATATGTACAAGTAAGAAATCACCTGATCCAAACTTATATACTTACGATGAATAGTTCAAATCCTTATCATAAAATTTATGAGGTGTTACAGTATAGGAGTTAGAATAATGGAAGATATCTAAAAAACCCTCAAACTAAAGAGATGATGGAGATTTAGAACTCATTCTTCTCTTTGGGTTGATTATTAAGAACAAATATTGTAAAAGAGCTCACCCCGTAAAAATAATTTCTATTTCTGTTGATTCTAATATTTGGAAAAGTTTGGTGAAAATCAAGGAAAAAGTAGAGCCTCACATTTTCTGGAAGATTCAAGATGGTAATCTAGCTTTTGGTTGGATAACTAGAAAATCGAAATTGTTCAGACTTTTCTATATGGAACCCCTCTAAGGTGGTCAATTTTCAAACAACTCTGTCTGGTAAGTTCTTACAACTCCAAAGTAGAGTAACTAACTTCTTGGTAACATTTGACATAACAAGGTTCCTTTCAAAATATCTTTTTTAACTTGGAGATTCTTTAAAAGAAAAATTCATTATGATGATGTGATTGATTGATAATTAATTAGGTTACAAGCTGTTTTTGTTGCTAGGATTGTACAGGATGAGACAATACATCATGTCTTTGTTGAAGGAAATGTTGCTACTACTATCTGAAATGCAATTGGCAATTTCATAGGAATATAACTTGCTAACCAGAATCTAATCACCATATTCAAGAACTAGTAGTAGTAGAGCGAAAATCCAGAGCTGCTCAAAAACTTGACGAAGAAGCAAAAAAAAAAAAACTATTTATTCTATTTTCTTAGTTTAGTAAAGAACTGTTTCCTAACAAGTCAAGTGGTAAGGTAGGGCGTTATTTGGTGAAGAAAACAGACTTTAGAAAAGTAATTCAAGTAGCTCAGTTGATTAGGAGGGCAATCTTCCCGGTGAACTGACCGTACCTCAAATCAAAACATGTGAACGAGTAGAGTATACTAGGGTGCTTGAGAAAATCATGTCAAAGGAACTCAGCAAAATGACCCCATAATTTCGAAAGAAGGATGCTCTCCTATCTTTTGATTATGAAGGCAACACATATTAAGGGATAGCGACTAATCATTAATAACACAGGTACATAAAACTCTTCTTCAAATAGCTCTCATCTATATCTGTAGGGAAATTTGGAAGAAAAGGTGTGCTTGTGGATATGACAATCAAAGGAAGATTTTGCACAACAACATTGAATATAAGATCATTTGGCACATTAAAGTCGTACTTTCAAAGATTGTTCACAACTTAAACTGCATTGACCATTGGCCTACTATGTATCACTTTGTGGAAAGGTTGAAGCCTACTAAAAGATGAACCCGTATTCGTTCGCTCAATCTTGTTCAGTTCCATCCAAGCTCTAAGTTATCCAGTGTGCAAGTAAGTCAGTGCTACAGACATAGAAATCGAGTGGTGGACTTTCTTGCAAAACTGGTTTTCATATCTTCACAGAATAGCATGTCCCACTCCTTCATCCAACTACCACGACAAGCTAAGAAATTCCTTCAACTCGATAAGAGGCAAATGCGTAGCATTAAAATAAAAGTTGATAATGCAAACTTCTTCATTAGCTAGTTAGTTTGTACATATATAGTTGTTGAGCCAGAAAGTTGTAATTTTTGAGCTTTCTGATTTTTTCGATGATATTATATCACCACCTTTTTTGGCTTGGTAGTGTTGTATTGAGGTTAAGTTCAGTCTCCCTTTGTCCCTTTTGTTGAATACAACACGATCCAGACTTAAATTTGTGTGATTGGTTTTTTTAAAAAAAAATTAACCAAGTTATACTACACATATTGCTTCTAATGTCGTATTTCATGATCACATTGAGATAGATTGTCACAACATTTGAGAGAAGATCGAGTCTAGATATATTGCAACGAGTTTTGTCAACTCAAAATATCAGGCAAATATTTTCATAAAATCACTCCGAAAATCCAAAATTGACTATATTTACTGCAAACTAGGAGCATGATTTATACACTCCAACTTGAGAGAGGATTAAATATGATATAATATAACTAAATAGTAATTGATATAAAAATATTTAAATATGGTATAATTAGATAGTTTAAATATGAAAAAATTTCAAACATGGAATAGTTACATAGTGTAGATATGAAAATGTCACTATTCCCTATAATTAGAGAGCTAGCAGAGTGTAATATTTAATTAATTTCTTTCCTTATTTACGTTATTTGTAACAACTATTTACCTCCCATTAACTTGAGGAAATAGTCAATGAATACAACTGTCAATATATATTCTCTTCTTCAAATTTCTCAAACAAAAACAAACCTAAATTGAAACACAACTCAGTCAATTCAAGAGTTACTTGCCAAAAATAGAAGGGCAAAAGCAAAGTTTTAACACATGCAAGATTCTTAGTTTAAATCACACCTAACCTTGAGCCGTACAGCGAATTATACTAACCTGTACAACAGGATTACAATGAAAACTACACCATACAAATGGGAGATGCCTAAAGTCTTGTTACAGCTAGATCCAAATGCAAAATACAACATACAATTGGGAGATGGACCGATTAGACGAAAGCTAAAGAAGCCAGGCGACGAGGCATGAAATTTGAATTTCTGATCCTTGAGATCCTCTTCTTTTAAAGCATTACAACAATCAATACTCCAGAGATCCAAGAGATGGCATTCCAGAAATAAGATCTCGTTCATCAGCACTAGAGCTGCTCATCCTTTCAACCACTCCACGGTTCAGGTATTCAGCCTCTTCCTTTCCCAGCTTCTGCACGTCTTCGGGTGAAAGGATTTTTATATTCCAGACGTTATTGACAAACGCCCTGAAAATACCATGTCAGGGAAATAAAGAGAAGATTATAATTTTATAATAGGACTACAGAAAAGCCACTTCCAAAAAGATTGAACACTACGCCATAGGTTGAATAGACATAAATCATCTGAAGGTAAGATAACAGACTTGTGAGTTAACTAAATAAGAAAGAGCAACCTTACAAATTAAAAGTTGTGACACAAGGAACAAGTTTAAAAGCATGTGGCCTTCCTTCTGTCATTGTCGACATTTAAGAAAAAGTTACATATTAAGTCTTCCCACAATTGGACACTTACTCCCATGGGTCGTCTCCAAGGAGAAGGATATCATTCTCCCTGTCCACAAATACAAGCTGCCAGCCTGATCTTTGAGGGTCTTCAAGGAACCCCTCAATACCGAACATCTGCCCCAATTCCCGTCGCAGCTCATGATAGCTGTGGAACTGGGCGATATCCAGTGACCTCCCAACACACCCCGATTTGTAAACCTGCATAGACAAAAAACTATACTCACATTATTGTCAGATGCACTAAAGACAATGAAAAATTTGACCTTAAACAGCAGAACTGGCACCTTGACAAATGTATGGGTTGCATTTGGTGGATCAATTTGTCCTGCATTGTGCAACAACTCAGAAGAGTCTTGCACATAACCATATAAAGAATTCTGATATCCCGAAGCCCCAAGCGGCATTGAGGACATATCAGCACATGTAGTAGTAACATTAGACACTGTGGTCGGAAGGAGATGCCCTGAAGAATCAACATTAGCACCAAAAAGCACTTGATTCTGGGAATCCAAGTTACAATTTTCCCGAGAATTGGATGTATCTTTCCCATATGTTGGGAGTGGTGAAGAGTTGGAGCACATATTTAGTTGTGACTGCGTAAATTTTGACATCCAGGACTGTTGGGGTGGCTGCTCAACGATTACAGACTGACCAGTTCTGTTGATATTCAATGAATTACTACTTCCTTCAGAACACAACGAACCTAGCATATTTTGCACGCCCAAAGGAGTAACAGATGTTGAAAACTTTGAGTTCAAATCTGCAAAATCTACTTTCAAAAATGGAGAGGAAACACTCGATGGTTGCCTCTGCTGGAGCTGGTCGTGTGGGATTTGGAACGCTTCTTGGTAAGCGTGTTGATGAGCCTGTTCCTCCGACTGATTATTGGATTGCTGCTGTGATTGCCTTTGCAGGTTCTCTGACAGCATTTGGGTTTGAGCAGGCAGTATATGTTGATGAACTGCTTGCTGCATTGTTTCCTGCTGTTGCAGAATGGAATTATCAGTACTTGCATGTTGGAGATATTGGACAGGCTGCTGAAACTGCATTACTTGCTGTTTCAGCAAATCTCCACTCCCAAAACTTTGCAAACCAGTAGCCAGCATAGCTTGATAGTGCTGATTTGTATCATTTGGGAGAATTGTTGAATCAATTCTCTGTTGCATCCAAGGAAGCATGCCAAAAGACTGAAGATTCATCGAATGAGGTCCTAGCTCACCAGTATTCCCTCTTAACCATGCCATTCGATTAATAGCTTCATTGTTACTATCTACAAAAGCAAAGGAGAAAAATTACTAGTATAACTTCTGGAACGAGAATTGGTGGCTATCTGAACAGTGATACTGCTATAAACTCGTGTTTTTTCCATTATATCATGGCTATTTGGGTGGGGAAGAGAGGATGAAGAACTTTGGGGATTAGAAGAGACATTAAGGGGTTGTTTGGTTAAAAAGCAGGTTATCCTGGGATTATAAATCTTCCCACCTTCTATCTGGGAAAGATAATCCTATGATTGTGATATAAAGTTTATCCCTAATTTAGGTAATCCCCTCAACCAAACACAACCACAAGTTTAGTCCCAAATTTAATACCGGGATAACACATTTAAGCCCTCCAAACAAATGGACCCTAAAACTACATACACTGCAGACTTCACAATTTTACCAAAATGAAGGAAAGATAAGGATTTACAGCTTCAATTCTCTAACCACATGACCATTCAGTGTGCCATACCTTGATAAGATGAGGTTCCTGGATACAAAGGCCGCTTTAGTCTTAGAGGAAAAAGAGATGGATACATCGGAAAAGTAGTCAAAGGCTCAATCTCCCATAATGAGACCCTTGGTTGCCTCTCTCCTGCAGTTGACTCATCCCAACCAACCTATAATTTCAAGAAATTTGTTGTATAAATATGAAGCGTTAGCAACAAAAGTGAACGTTTTTCACCATACAAACAGTATATGATTATAGAGCTGTAATATCCTTGTTGTAGATTATAATTTTCATACAACTAGTTGAAAGACAAATTATAAGGATTAGAGCACTTAAAATCTGATTTCTGCAAAAGCTATGTGAAGTTATGTTGCTCAGATTCGGGTGCGAGTACCTCATACGGGGATACAGCCAATATGAGTAAATATTTGATCAAGTAAAATAAATTAACTAAACTAGAAAAATTTATTTTTTATAAACACCTACTATTTTTTTCATAAGACATAAACCCAAAAATCAAGCCAAATACCCAATAAAGGCCAAACACATATACAGACCCTTAAACTTAACTCTAATTTTCATTTTGACACTTATAACTCATGCTTGTTCCATTCAGACCCTCCAACCTCATAATAAGTGTGCCTTATAAGCACCTTACCAGGAACTTGTCAAAAACATAATATACGTGCAGTTCTCATGCTGGTGACATGGCATTATAAGCCACTGAGAAATTGACACATGGCTCTGGATTAAAAATAAGATTTTGAGCTTTAAAAGAAAAAAGAAAAACCTCAAAATTTTCAACTGCCCTCTACGATGACCTCCTTCCCCTTCTCCCTTTTTCAGATTTTCCTCCTCTTCTTCCTTCTTCTTCTCTATTCTCTTGTGGCTCTCTCAGCCCTTGTTACCCACCATATTAAAACTTGTTTGGATCCATTTTTGGATTTCAATTTCGAATTCTTACTTTTTTTAAATCAATTTTTAGGCGAATTAAAATGATTTTTTTATGAATTGTGTTTTCTTGGTGATATTATTAGAAAAGTTGAAATTTTGAAATTTTAGTACAACATTTGGTCTTTAGCTTCTTCCATATGATAAAATAGAAAATTTTGACTATGATTATAGTACTATTTTTTAGGATTTTATATAGATCATTGTATTGAGATTTGTTGATTATGCCATTGAAGGTGGTAAATGAGGTAGGAAAAGCTATGAGATGGAACCCGATGATGGTGGAGACAATAAATATAGTGGTAGAGGTGTTGTAAATGGTAATGAAACAGAGAAAGTGATCACAGAGATGATTGATGTCCCGGGGGTAGTGGTGTTGTGGTAGAGGTGGCAGTGGCATATAAACAAGATGAAGAAAACAAATAATTATAATTAAAAAGAATAAATATTTCCTTTTGTTTCTCTTTTTACACTCTCAAAAGATTGTGTGTTGCCCACATTATACCATGTCAGCATTTTGTGTTTAAAAGGCACACATATTATGATGTTGGAGGGTCTGAATGGAACAAGCATGAGTTAAAGCGTCAAAATGAAAATTAGAGTCAAGTTTAAGGGTCTGTATATGTGTTTGGCCCCCAATCAATCTATATTGGTCATACATCTAAATCCAGTGTGGATCCGAACCACACCCAAATTATGTGCGACCACCACAGGTGCATCAGGGATTTTGAAGGGTTCGAGCAACATAGACGTGAAGAGTGAGTCAAGTATATCAAATGCAGTAATGCACGAAACCTTCCAGTGCACCTTTACATTCATATATATGCCATGCCAGATAGACGTGGGGGAAAAAGGAACTTGACACCATACAGAAAGTCAGACGTTGCAGCATGGAAGTTAAACATTAGATCAAATTTTGACATTAAACTATTTAACTTTCAAGTTAAATGAATTGCTGATAAATGACAAGCATTTGATCCCTTATAAATAATAAGAGACGAGCTACAAGCAGCAGAAAAGTAGAGGCAAACCACAGATAACAATTGAAGAAATAATATTTTAAGGCACTAGTTTGATGTTGATTCGGAGGTGGTTTCCGGTTGAAAGCCAAACACATGAGAGAGAGAGAGAGAGAAATCATTGACACATGAGAAGGATCCAACCCACCCGATCTGTGAGGTTCGACTTGAACGGACCCACCCACCACCCGAACCTCAAACGAAGTAAATGGAAAAAAGAGAAAAGCCTTCAAACATGAATGGAAAAACCATGTTAACTAATGTAGTTACAGAAGAACAAGAATAGAGAAATGCTTAAGGGAAAATAAAAATAATAGTCCATGTACCTTGACAGACCGCCAGTGAGAGTTTGCCCAGCGAACTGGATTGAAGTCACCAATCCCAGTAATTGTGCCCATGTATCTGAAAAATGACAGAACCACCGAAAAAGAGTTATCTTTTGTAATGACAGGTCACTTACGTTAGCTGGTGTATTATGTGTAAGGATCCGGGTGAAGATGTTGACCATCTTCTTTTTCATTGCCAATTTGTTTTGAGGTTATGGTGGGATATCCTTACTTGGTTTGGAGTGCAATGGGCGATGCCAAGTACTGTGAAAGAGATGATGTAGTTGGAATTGCGGCAGATGGAGATGATGGCACAAGGCTTGGAATATTGCTCCATTAGCACTTATGCGGGTACTATGGAGAGAGAAACATGCGATCTTTTGAAGGGGTGGAGATGAATTATGTACAGTTGAGAGTAGCCTCTTATCAGTTATCCCTTATTTTCCGTTTGGTGCACCCATGAGATCCCTGTAGCTAGAAGATTGAGGGACTATTCTAGAAAACCATTTCTTCTTGCAGGTTTTCTACTCTTTGGTATACCTCTTGTATACTGGCTTTTGTTTCTGCCCACACATTCATAAAATCTTATTGGTTTATCGAGAGAGAGAGAGAGAGAGAGAGAGAGAGAGAGAGAGAGAGAGAGTTGTCTAACAAATATACAGGCCAAAGATTTCAATGATACCCACAAAGGTACGGCACCAACTTACTAGCAATGAAATTTTAATTTAACTGGTTAAAAAATTGGTTTATTTACCAGAACTAACCACCAACTTCATCAATTGAAACCCTAATGCAAGAATGCAAATATATTTTCCCCAGTACTAGACAAGAATGATATGCAAATCTATGGGCCATAGGGGTAACAATCCCGGAACATCATCCCAATTCATCATTCTACATAAGTAGACTTAATTCTCCAACTATAATTCATGATGAAACAAAACACAGGCAAAGATACATATTTGAGAGCCTTTATCTGCAGTTAAGTTTAAAACAGGTTGACCAATACATCAATAAGAAACTACAAGCCTACTTATATAGCACTTCAGACAGAATAGATGAGGAAATATGACATCAAGAAAATATAAGGAAATCTTTCACTTAAGATAAAACAACTTCATTCCATACCTTCGAACACTTGATTCTTCAGTTTCAAATAGCATCCGAAAGCGCATTCCAACAGAAACACGTGTGTGATATACAGCTTTGATGTATTTTGAAAGTGGTATAACAAACTCGGATGGGCTAGCCCTAACGCAATAAGCACGTGAGAAGAAAAGCAAAAAATGTAATAGATATGAATGAAAACACAAGGGGGGAGTACTATTCCGTACTACCTTGGGTTAAAAAAGACAGTGAAACAGCTATTAGTAGCAGCAGCATGAGCAGCAGCAGCAAGTAATCCAATGTGCATGCTATCACTAGATAGAACTGATGATGGCATCACAGTCTGGGGTCGAATTGCACGCCGAATTCCCAGAAGGAGCTGATTTTTCTCATTCCTGCACAGAACCGACTATCTCAAGAAAAAGTCTGGAGGAAACTGTCATGCAATAATATGTGACTGATGTACAGTAGTGTCAATAGAGGAGGCTAAACAGTACCAAATGAAAAGAACAGAATCTCCAGCAACAAGCCTTTTGGCACTAACAAACACACTCCAGCCAGTAGTAAGAAGATGCCGCTTAGGCTGTCCTGCATGCAAAGTGAGAAAACATAAACAGATGATAGCATACCTGGTACACATTTATCAGTTACAACACAGCATTACACCTTCCTTCCACATGCAATCAGGAAGCAATCCTTTTATCCAACAAGTTATTAAAACAAATTTTTGAAAGAATATAAGACTCCAATTTAAGTTAACGGGATTAGGATGACAAAACAATCAATGAAAGCAACAACAACAACATACCTAGTGAAATCCCACAAGTGAGGTCTGGGGAGGGTAGAATGTACGCAGAGTTGCAAACCTTACCAGTACCTCGTGAGATAGAGAGGTCGAATGAAAGCATTATATCAAATTGCGTGTGAAAGTCCATAAAGTTTGACATGTATCATTTACATGCACCAAGAGTTTAAATAATTAAATCGTGAATAAAAATGAACATAAACTTATATTTTTAACTGTAATTTTCTTTCTGGATAAAGTATATCCAGAACTGTAGTATTCTTTTGCCACCAACTGTCCAATATAACACGGGAGTTGAACTCCTTAACTTCTTTTTGCAACACTGAAATATGTAACAAAAGACTAAACTAAAATACTTATCCTGCTTCCATACTCCATCCACCATCACCCTAGACCATCCATCAACCTTCTAATTTTTTTAGTGCAGTTTCATACTATTTTTAGTTTTTTCCGCCTCCTTAACCTCCTTACAACACTGAAATGTGTAAAAAGGGATTTAGAGATAGAGGGAGTAACTAATATACTTATCCTGCTTCCATACTCCATCCACCACCACCCTAGGCTATCCATCCACCTTTTTTATTTTTTTAGTGCAATTTCATACTATTTTAGTTTTTGCCGCTTAATTTACTTTTTTAATAGGCAGTGTTGCTAAATTAAAATTAACATATACAAGTTCAGTGCCACTTTTAACCAAAAAATCAGACACAAGTTCCCCAATACCCTAGAAAAACTTCCTTCATCCCATTTTACACAAATGATGTTTCGAAGAAACTGAAATTTAAGATGTTAATATGACTTACGTATTTTGTGAGTAATAGTGGAAAAAACATATCTGATTGAAGAAACACCGCATCAAAGTTTAAACTGTGAAGTCACATGAATTTAGAATTTTCAGGAGTTGTGAGTGAAAGTAATATAAAATAATGTCATCAACGAAAGATGTTAAACCTTTTGGCACATCCTAAGTCATACAACATGATGGAGGAAGTGTTATCCTGTTCCTTATTCTCTTTCACATCACTAACAAAACAATTATAGTGTTGCATAATCCCACCCCTAAATGATCATCGAAAGTCTTGGTAACCCATACTTCAATTTTTAGGAATCTTGACAAAGAAAATTTGGCAAGTACTAACCGGATTATAGATAGACAATTAGACATACAATTTAGTGCTACAGGAGAACCTTGATAGGAGGATCAACTTATGCATGCATCAAAATTAAAAAGAACGTTGGAGATTAAAGAGAACACAACAAATTTGATAATATACATGGAAGTTTATGTCAGGAGCAACTAAGCTAGGAAATGGATGCCTATTAGAGATAAATCCTTTGAGCTTGAGACTTGTGTTGCAGGGAATGAATAGACAAGCATATATGAGTATGAATGCACAAAGTCAACAGTAAACTTTTAGCACAACGACTCTGATCCGACTTGTGAGCTTGAATCACTTGCGGGTTATCTGTCTATTCTCTCCCAACTGTCAACCAACTGTGCACTCAATAACAATTAGTTGGGACTTGGGTTGAGTGTTGACAACATTAATTCTGTCCAACCCCTATACTCTTCTCAAGTTCATTTTACTCCACGATTAGTAATTTGTTTTTCGTTCAAGTAAAAATAGGGTTTTCCAAATCTCATATTTGTCCTTGTACGGTGTACCAATATATAAGCTTCTAATATGAATAAAAAGAGTCCTCAACAATTGCACCTAATGTAAGTACAACAACAACTTAGCCTAAATTTCAACTAGTTAGTATCATCTCCCTTACTTCTATTGTATTATATAATCGGATAACTCCGTATTGATTCAGATATTGTAAGCTTTTTGAGACAACTTACTTTCATGTTATTAGATCTCCTTGTCCCTTAGATCACTTTTTATCATCATACTGTTACACATACAAACCAATGCATATGTAGGTATGTATACGTAGGATATGGTCAAACCATCTCATACGACCTTCTCTGATTACCTCTACACGTGCTACTTGCAACATTTGCTGAATGTGATCATATTCTTGTCCAATCTTGTATGATTACAATTTACACATCCACATGACAGTCAAATTTCAAGTTTGAACTCTATAATTCTTTCATAAATGATCATCATATAAGTCATAAACTTTAATTCCATGATAGTTTGCACAACTTCCAATATCTTATGATGAGAATAGTTTTCACAACTTTTAATCATCCATCGTTCTTACCTATCGAAACTTATACTCTCTCACAGTCCATTTGCCATCTTTCCACTCTTTAATATGACATTGAATACCTTGATCCACCATGCTACACCAACCACTTCAAGATATATCCAAACCTCTGTAGGATACCTATTGGGACCATAGGTATTTCTAACATCAGATTTTTATGGCCCCCTTTGCCTAAATGGATAAAATTGAAGGTTGCTCGGTTTTCATTTTACAAAGGAATGAAAAAACTTTTCCCCCAAAATAGATAAAAAAAGAAAGTATGTCCACTCAAAGGGGGCGTTTGGTAGAGTGTATAAGCAAAAATAATGCATGCATTAGCTCATTGTATTCATAGTACCTTGTTTGGTACACCTTTTTATTCTATGTATAACTAATGCTTGCATTAGTTATACACTCTATTGTGTATTGAGGAGTGTATTACTAATACCAAGAATTTCTAGGTATTAGTAATGCAAAGGGATTTAATGCATGCATCAGCATGGCTAAAGACTCAATTACCCCTCAAAACGCCTTTTACATCTTTTCCACCATAATTGTGAAAGATATTTTTGTAAATAAATATTTTTATAAAATACATGCTATTTTTAATACACCAAACCAAACAATGCAGAAGAATTAATCTATGCATAACTAATACACGCTATTTAACATTATTTTTATGCACTCTACCAAACGACCCCAAAGAGTCTTAAATAACATAAGACGAAGAATTGCAAATAAGACTGTTGATCCATTCTATTGCAATACATGCATAGCAGAGTTCTCTCATTGTCCATAGGTTTCTTCATCAGAAAAGCAGTTCATCGCAGTCATGGAGATAATCTTAAGGTCCTCCATCTATGTTTCTTGCATCTCCATTAAAATATAGAGTTCCTAAGTTTTTGATTAGCCAAAGCTTCTTCTTTTTTGGACAAGGAGGCCAAAGCTTATTTATGTTTCAAACATTATCCAGTTTCTCCTCTTTATTCTCGAGAAAGTCTATAATCTCGTTCATCCTTCAAAAGGTTTGTCATCTTCAACTTCAAACAAAAAAAATGGTATTTTATGTGCACTATGTTTGAAGATCTCATGATATACTATGAGCAAAAGAAGTTCTCTTCATTTATTTTCCAACAATTCATTCAGCAATGGAAGAAGAAAAACCTTAGAGCAATAAACTCCCAAAAATTCTGTATGGGTGAACATATAAACTTTACGCTTCCAAAATGGCTTCAAATTACTGAATTATTTTATATTAATTCTTTGATAATGGAAAACGTAAAAATAGATTTTGCCAAGGTTAAGAGTTTACAATCCATTTAAATCAATGGTTAAAAAAGGATTTTGCTTCCCAATCGGTATCTGATATCCGTATTAGGGCTCGAATAAATTTGAATCCGTAATGCGGAAGTCCCATATTTAGAGTAAATTGCTCTTTAACAAAGGCAACTACATACATAGGGCTTGAACTCGAGACCTCTAATTAAAGATAAAGCCATAAAAGAGTACTTACCAATACCACTCCACCACAAGTTTACAACCTTTAAATTATGTAACAATCCATGTTGTTATAGTACCCTTATTAGAGACCCCATAGTGAAATGAGCAAATAAGAACTCTCAATGGGGAGGTTTTAAAACTGATATCTCTTTATTTATTGTGATGATTCGTGTTGTTAAGTTGTGTCGTGTTCCCTTAGGAGGTGACCTAGTGATCTAGACCTCCGTAAGTGACCCTGAGACTGTGTAGAGAATTCAGAATGAGTAATTGTGATGTATGTCGCATCTGTTTATGTTGTGATATCTTGTGATGGAAAAGTTTGTTGTTAAATGGGGGTATGCTCTATTTTTCCGCGAGCGACTGTTTAAGGGGGTCTTCACGGCAGCGGTTGGGGCTTCGCCGTAGCGAGCTGGGCAGGATGAGTTGTGGCAGATGATGCGAGGCAGAATGTACGTTTTAAGTAAGTTTTCCCAAATCTTTCTTCGTAGCTTAAAATATCGAACCAGAGAATCTAGAGGCGAATTCTCAAGGTCTAGGGCTATTTTCTCTCTCAAAGTAAGTCTTCTTTGTCAATCTTTGCATCTTGTAATTTAGTTTCATCCTAGAATCGAATGGGGTGATCTTAATGGTGAATTATGGGTTAGAACCCTAGAACTCATGAATTTGATGGAAAAGTATGTGGATTGATGTAATTAGCATGTATTTCGATTCTAAGTTGATTAATTATGCCTCTTAGGATGAAATTGATGTTTTATTTATTGTTTATGATAGTTGGGGAATCTAGAAACCCCATAAAAGTGACTTCTTTGAGAATATAAACTGCTCAAGAAGGGTTAATAGAGTTGAAGATCCATGAATGGGGTTTCTGTGATCATGGAAACCTTTCGTATGATGAAATAACCTTTGGGTAAATAATTAAACCTTGATATGGGTAGAATTAAGAAGATTTGAATGCCTAAAACGGTTGTATGAAGAGTAGATGATTAAAAACTCTTATATTGTTTGTCTTAGACTTTGAGCATTCTGAGACTGAGAAAAGGGAAGGCTCCCGCGAATTACCTTGTGTGATTCAAATTCTTCAATTGAGGTAGGTTATGGTTTACTTGGAGTTAGACTTTGATTAGTCCCTTGTATGTATGCGAGTCTATGAAGCATGTTGATTGGTCTTCGGGCATAGACTATTATTCATATTTGTTGAGATAATGATACTTGTATGAATAAGCATGTGAATTGTTGAAACTGGCTGTTATGACTTATGTTTATGATGTGCACTTGTGATTTATATTGTGCTTGTTGTGTTGTCCTAAGAAATGATTAAGCAGAGAGCATACTGAGCTATGTTGAGATGATGACAATACATATACTATACTGATTATGAGTGGCGTACGAGATATGGATCAGGTATTAAAGACCCTTTAGCATGGGTGTACAGATGAGACTAATGGGATGCAAAGGCTATACAATTGCAAGATCATTGTGGATATGTTTCCTATGATTTTATGTGATTTGCTTATCTTGTGCAGCGTTTTGTGATGTTCATTATATCAATTGTGGGGACTTATTTGTCCAGTGACGGATGATATTGCTACGTTGGAAATGAGTCTATATAAATATAAATGTATATGGCTGATGACGATATCTTGATTGTGGAACTTTGTTGACAATGTGAAGTGAGCCTGCTTACTTGTTTTTATGACCTTGTTTTATATACTTGTTACTAATCTTAATCGGCCTATGATGCCTACCAATACATAGTGTTTGTACTGATGCTACGCCTGCACTTACTTTTGAGTGCAAACTATGATCCTATGTCTTCTGCGCAGCACCACATCTAGTGCAGTTACATTTCAGATCTGAGGGTGAGCTACTTTCATATCAGGCTACCACGGATCTTTTGATAATAAATGTCATTTCTTTTCAGACATTGGACTATTTTATTAGTTTTGCTAGTCTTAGACGTTTGATAGGTAAAGTCCTAGTATGATGACTTTCAAATTATGGGAATGTAACCGTTAGAATTCCAATCTTTTTATTTATTATGGTTGAGACTCTTATTTCTTGTCTTAATGCTTTGCTTGATGCTGTGAATCTTAATATTAACTTGCTTTAGTTGCTAAGATTTGGTCCTCCCACCGAGGGTTAGTGTGGGTGTCAATCAGTGTTATCAAAAGCAAAAAGCACAAAAAAGTTCTAAGGTCCGTTGGGGCTTTAAACGCAAATCGCAAATAAAATGTGGGTTTTAATGAAAAAAGGCACAAAGGGAGAAAAAATACCAATATATATGTTTAGTCCAAGACTAATAGTTTATAAGCATGAATGACAAATATAAGAATAAAGAAATTGAAAAGTACTTGCTATAAAGTGAAAAATCAATTATTTAGTGTCGCTTCTTCAGAAGAAGTTCATTGGCAAGGAAAAGTATGCCTTAGAACCTAGATGAAGACACTGAAGCACACATTGAGCGAAGCGAAGCGCTCAACACGTTTTGAGCCTCGCTTCAGGGATTAAGTGCACCTTTGACAAGACTGGTGTCAATCACGGTGGTTTGGATAATGACAAATTAATGGTTAAAAATTACCGTAACTACATAATACTTTTCTGCTAGTCCTTTTTCTTGGTAGTGTTGCCACTCTATTGAATAATTAGATGCACACACATGGACATATGACACTGACACTGACACAATATGTTTGTTAATAATATAATAACAGGATAGGAATGTATGAACTGGGAAACAACAGTACAACCCTACACAAGTGCACAAATCGGATGATTTAATTGGAAATTGCAACAGAAACAGAGATGAAGCACATGTCCAATTCATGATGGTGTCTAGTTTTTGCTCCAAGAGTTAAAACACCCATCAGCTTTTAGATAAAAGCTGAGGACACTCTAAACAATGTAAAGCTACAGAGAGCAATAAGGAAAGGAACATCTAGAGCTTGCCTCGGAAAATATGCCTGAACTTCCACTCAACATCATGCAGATCCCTCGCATTTAGTTCTTGGGCAGGTGGTGTCTTCGAGAAATCCTGAGTGCCAGTAAAAAAGACAACAATATCAGGCTTAGCTCCAGAGCCAAGTCAAAATGACGAGACCATGGGACTAGTAGTCACCAGAGGAGGAAAAACTTTCTCTGCGGCACGACGAGGGACAGAAAAGCCACCGTGCGTGCTAGTATCACTTGCAGTCAGCGTCTTACAAAAATAGTTAGTAGGCTGCTTGCTAGGGATTCCAAACTCAACAGGAAGATATGTATCTTTTTGTTCTTCCTGAAATCCAACATAGAGTATTTTTGTGACCCCATTCACAAGTAGTTGATGCAAAAAGGCATTGATATTAAGAATTATTTATAGAAACACTGGGGAGTACCGGCGTCAAGGGCTGCAAAGTCATTTGTGCATATACTTCGTCTGTTTCAACATCTGCCTGAAATTCGACAAATTATCAATTATCTATGCGCCCAATACAACTTGTATAGCAAATAGTAATTCATTATAGAATTAAGAAAACATAGATTGTAATTGATGAAACCCACATGCATTGTGACATTGTGGAGTTGACAGATCAACTGTGGTGGCAAATTTGGGTAATTGGGTATATGTGCATCAACTTCTTTATTAGTTGTTGCAGCTACCTGGCACTCCATTCCAGTAAGGGACCATCAGTTATTTGACTAATAATGGATTAAATCACTTTGTGTGATAAAGAATGAAATGTGATTGAAGGAGAAAGACCTGTTCACTATGACCCTGAGGAAAGTAAACAACACGACTTCCGACTGTTGGTAGGCACACCAGAGGACCAGCACACGCATGCCATAGCTCTGAGTTCAAACACTTTTTCTCTGCTATTGGGATAAAAAAATCCATCAGCAATAATTTAATTGGACTTAATTACAGATACTTAAGATGATCTCATTCACTAACCAACAAATATGTAAATCAAAATATATTCCTTTAATCTTATTAGAACAAAAACAAAGTGTAAAACAAACATACCGACAGTGATATACAAAAAGCTAAAACCCCAAAGAGAAGAAAAAGTATAAAGAAGTAGAAGATACCTCCTTCATGAGTCTGCTGACCCACTCGTGATGTTGAAAGCTTCATATATATATTTTATAAAGCCACTTCCCTAAAAAATCTAAGAAAATTGTAGTAGTACTACAACAACATCATTCCCTGTAATTATCCACTCAATTACACAAAACCCTCACTTCCAACTCTCAAAACCAACTGAAACCCTAAACACTCCCACCAATTCATCACCCTTATTCTCAAGATACCCCACCTCTTCCCCATTATGATCCCACACTTTCCCCAACAATCTGCACATGCATTAACCAAAAAGCCTATCAAAAACTTTCAGCTACTCTTCTCTTTCTCCAATACTTCCATCAAATTCTGATGATACCCTTTTCTTCAATAAGTTGATAGAATCGCAGTTTAGCTCAACTTCAGCTTACCCCACCCGACCAAGGTCGACCTGATAACAGTAGAGAGAGAAAAGAGAGGTAATGCCTCATTTCTCTCTTTCTTGCTGTTATTAGAGGAGTCTGAGGAAGGTTTGGGAGAAAAGGGATCGCAGCCGTTGAGAGAATCGTACGGGTGATCATGGCCGTCAATGGAGTTGTGATTTGACAGGAGGCATGTGCTACCCATCCTTCAGTGGTGGGGGCGCGATCGGTCGGCTAGATTTGTGAAATTGGTTCGATTTTTTTTATTTTTGATTTGGTAAAAATGTTAATCGAAATTAATTTAAAATAAATTTGATCAATTGATTTTTATAATTTTAATTCAATTTATTTTGGTATGATTTTTCAATGACAATAACTAACACATAACGAGTCATTTGTATAAAAAAAAATGAAAAATCTCAACTCATTTAATGTTTACCACTTTAATATATCAAAATTATTTGTCTATAGCTCAATACTGTGATTTACTATCTGAATTTTCACTAACTTCTTTATGCTTCATAAATTATTATTTCGTTCTCATTATTTTTTTATAAAAAATTATCATAATCACTCGCACTAAATTTGCTTGATGACTTGCCATATATATACATATATATATATTTGACATACTCAGAGAGAGATTATTGTTGATGATTCATTAAGCAATATTAATATGACAGAAAAAGTATTTAAAATTCAGTTTGTTATAAATTGACTTTACTATCTAATGTCGTTATAAATTTAATAATTACATACTAATTAAATTAATAATTGATCAATGTATTACTTCCTAAATCAATGTATAATTTCTAAAGGACGGATGTTCTTATTACACTCGTAGTCTCTGAAGGATGAGAACCAACTATGTAGCATTTACATTGAGAATTCAAGTATTGTATATGTCATTAGTCCGATCCTTTGTAGGAACTACCCGTAATAACGAACTTGCAAAATGAATCTGTTTATCATAAAGAGATTCGTCGTTCCTGATCCTGCTTCACCTTAATTGTTATTTGAACAAGTAAAAGTTCTGTCTTGGTCCGAGTGGGGATAGCATTTCTCTTCTGCATGTCCATGGAGTTGTACTCTTTAGCTTGCAATAAATCTAGGAGGTGAAAAGACTTTAAAACATTTTGATTAATAGATATTTAATTTATTAAATAATTTATAACATTTAAATTTAATATAAGGGTAAAATTGTAAACTAACTTTTGTCTAAAATTCTTCCTACTTTTATATATATATATAATATGATATGATATGATATGATATGATGATGATATGATTATGTGGTAAGTTTGGGTCGACTAATGATGTGTATTGATACTACTTTTGTTATGCCTCTTGGCATAGTCTGGTTGCAGGATTCAGTGATGTTACATAGGTGAGATCGATGGTGATCTCTGACAGTTTCTACTCCTCTTTCCTAATGATGGGAGTTGTGTCTTATTTTCTTTATAAATTGTAGCATCTTAGTAGCTCTTGTACCTGATTAGACTAGTTCCTTGGGGACTGTTAGTGTGTTCTTTTGCAAATAACCTTGGATTCTAAATCAAGTTAGTAGTAATTCCATAATTGCATAGGGTGTTCGATTATATTTTATTTATTTTCTGCATGACCTAATTCAAATTGGGTGAAAAGGATTCTCCTATCTAGGTGTTAGAGTAGGTGTCCACACGCCTCGATGGGTTAGATCGTGACAAATTCTTTTTCTTTTTTCTTCCATCCCTAAACCAATCAAACATCTTAGAAATTGACTTTTTTTTTCTCAAAAATCAGGAAAAAAAATTAAGCGTACTTTGAAAGTCAAGTGTACAATATCTGCAAATGGAGTGAATAACGATAAATAATATAGTACGAATAGATAATACAAAAATTTACTAATAATAATTAAATTATATACTTTAACTAACAAAACATTACATGTCATATTCTGTTTGGAATTTCACTAATAAAAATAATGAGAAAATGGCCAAAAGCCCCTCTAATCTATTATTGGATTCTCAACCACACACTCATACTTTATGGGGGTCCTATTACCTCCTAAACATTTTAAAAGTGAAATATATAACCCTTTTAAACATCATAATCAGATATGTGTCTTATAGTGATACACACGCACTTGACACGTGTATTTAACTAGTTAATTATTATTTTTTCAGTTTTTTTTCTCCTTCATCTTCTTCCTTTCTTCTTTAACCATTTTTTCTACCCTAATTTTTTACAAAGATTGATTTGGGGAAAACATTGGTGAATGCATTGGGGTCTTCCCCCCACCCCTCTTCCACCCACCACCTCCACCTCTGCCTTTATAATCTCCCCCGCCTTTATCATTACCTTCTTCACTTGTTCAAAAGCTTTTTACCATCTCTTCCTAAGAATAGCTTCGAAAAAAAATATTCAAGCCACCATCAAAACCATCACAAATCAATTTGAATCCACCACCAAAGAAAAAAAGAACTTAATTGGGAGAAGTTGCTCAGGTTAATAATTGTGGATCGTGTGCTTGGGAGTATTTTACAAATACTGTAACAAATCAACATAATCTTTCATTTTCCTGGTTCAATTCACCTGCATTTTGACACCCAAAGCAGCAAAGGACTTTCTTTTTCTTTAATTAGACTTGGAATGGTTTAGCCACATTCATAGCTCAGTGCAACATCTTGCAAATTTGTGTTGTGCTTTTTTTATTTTATTTTTATCATAATCAAGAGATTTGAAATTGATAATAACTTTTTGGGGGTTCAATTACATTTGATGTGAACCCAAATTGATTTTTCTCAAATCCAATTTGAAGTCTTTTGGGGTGATTGAAGATGGTTGACATTTTATTTGTAGTGGATTTAATTGATTTTGCAAGTATTTTGCATGAGAGCTTGAAATTAACAATGGTGACTCCGATTGCAACGATGGCTAATTAAGGTTGGTGAATGGTGGAGGTCCATATTGTTTTGGGGAAGAAAGAAAATTAAAAAAGAAAAAAAATTAAAAATACATATCTTTATGAAAATAATTAAAAATAAACTTTTATTAATATTTATTTCTGTTGTCACTCTCTCAAGGAGAGTGAAATACACTCACTTTGCCAGATAAGCAATTAGGGAAGTAATAATTTTATTTTTAAATAGTTCAAGGAGGTGATAGGTCCCCCGTAAAGTATGAGTGTGTAGTTGAAAATCGAACAATATGTTAAAGGGACTTTTGGCCATTTTCTCTCAAAGTAATTATACAACCTTCTAATGCTATCCTTAAGAACATGTCCACTCTCTTTTGATAGATGAAATATGCAAAAAAAAAAATACAATAAACATATTATCAAATCATACATAATTAAGATTAAAAAAAAACTAAATGAATTTTGAAAGACGAATTTGCCCAACTCCATCAGGCTCCATTATCACTTTCTGAAGACTATTTTGATCTCGGAGTGTTATTTTCGATGCATCATGTAACATCTCAAAAATTGAAAGTTAAGTTTGGGTTGAAAAGTTGCAGAAAACTGACCCGATGCCAATTTTTGTGGATCAGCCTACGATCCGTAGAAGGGTGTTGTAGAAATGATATTGAGAAATTGAAAAATGTGAAGTCCGGTAGTTGACCTATGAATGAACAGAACGAATCGTAGGTTGGTCTATGGATCGTAGGAGGGATCCATAGAAGTGATCCAGACTTAGTGAACTTTTGCACTTGAATAGGGGTTCTACGAATAGGGGTCTACGAACCGTAGAATGTTGTACGGACGGTAGGAAGGTCTGGTGGAATCGATCAGAAATATTGAGTCCAGTAAGTGATATACGACTGACCAGTATGGTCCGTAGAAAGTTCTACGGATCGTAGGTCGAAGTGGTAGACCCTATCCGACAAATTTTGATTAAGGGTGTTTTGGTCTTTTCCTATCTAATTAACCCCTAAACTACATCATTTTGGTTCTATAATTACCCCTACAACCTTTTTTACTTATAAGACTAAGCCTAAATCCTCTCATTCACTCAACTCACAAAATTTCTAAAGTCTTCTTTTCCAATTTTCTTTTATGAACTCTCAAGGTGAAGGTTAGGGTTTCAAGAGCTTCAAGGGTTTCTTCTCTATTGCTTTTAGGCTTTGATTGCTAAGGTATGTGAGAATTCACCAACGGAACCCTTTCATCCATTGTACCTCAAAAGAATCTGAATCTTCTAAATTGATTTCACCCAATTCCATTAGGGTTTCATGTAAATCTTCATGAGTTCTATTAAATATGATTCAATTGTTTATATTCAATCTTATTATGCATGATTTGATTCAATTACATGATTTTCAATTGATTTCAAATGAACCCATAACTTATGTTTGATTTCAATGATGAACTTATGGATTATGATTATGAATTTAATTAAGAATTTATACATGTTTTATGAAAAAAATAATTTACGACTAAAAGATGTTTTTGAGCTAAGTATCAATGAATTGTGAAAGGGTTTTCTCACATATGAAGAAATCATGATTTAAATGCTTAAAAAGTTAAGTGTCTTAATGAATGAATATATTAAATCATGATTTTGAAATGAGTTATTCTACTATGAAATTACGATTGAATTGGTAGTCTTTGGTTATTGCCTTTCCATATGTTTTGATATGATTATGATTATGAATTTTCAATTAGGATTTACTTAGCACTAAGAGGACTTTGAGATGGAGGTTTTTCCGTATGTAGATGTCAGGTCTTTAGTAGTAATCTCTTTGTCCCAAACTACATGCCCCCTAAGGAATGCTTTAAATGACCTAAGCTCGTGGATCCACTTTAGCAATAATAAATGATACGAAGTCCTACCTTGTCAAGTAGATTTTCCTTTACGGTGTGACGGTCATACAGGATTCCATGTTATAGCTCACATGGTCTTATTGTTGGTTAACGGTAAATATCCCACAAATGAACTATCTTTTTCTTGAAAAGTCTTTTCAAAGATTTTCCTATGATTTTCAATATGCATTGACCTTGTATACAATTTATTATTTATCTTAAAGGCTTTTATACATTTTACTTGGTCATGTATATTATGTTTAAAGTACATCATATTGTCAGGCCTACGTTTTTATGCATTTCCCTATACTTAGTACATCGATCGTACTAATGTATGTTTGTGCCTATATTGTCTCAAAATATAGGGTCCAACATTTCTCCATACGCACGTGGCTAGTGGATTGATTCCGCCTTGATTGGATTGGTGAGTCCTCATGTTCCGAGGATCATGCCACTTGTGTTGCTTTATTTTCATGTCATTTCCATTTCAGATTTACGTCGTGAGCTCGGGGTTTGTCCTAGTCACATACTATGATAATAGAGGCTTATGTCAAACATAGATGTTTCCGCTTATGAGTTGTACTCTGTTTTTTATTATCAATTATCTTGATTGAAACTACTATCTTGTTTTTCTTAAATTCCTAGTATTGCTTATGTCAAGTGGCTTGTTTAGGGTCTTTCGGTATTCTATTCGCCATGTCACGTCTAGGGTATAATTGGATCATGACACATCATGTACATATATTGATGTTGGTGCAGGTGTTGCTGGAGGTGATAGTGAAAAAAATGTATAATGTTGAGTCAATGATTATGTGGATGTACGTGTGTCAAACTCAGAGTTGCTATCTCTAAGTCGCAAGAAGGACAGAAGTGAAGATAAATCACGTGGACAAAGAGTACTCAAAAATTCATTTGAATTATTCCATGATAAAAATAAAGATGGTGTCGACATGAAAGTATAAGAAGATGCAAGAGTAAAGTACGTCCCCATGGAATGTACCAAGTAATAAGAAGATGTCCAGTGTCCTAGATATGTTGAACCTTACAGAGTTATCCACATGATAGGCAATGTGGCCTATGAGTTAGAGTTACCAGTAGAGTAAGCAAGAGTTCATCTTGTGTTTTATGTATTGACATTACGTAAATACATAGAATATTCAATACATATTGTGTCGCTTGATGATGTTCAAATTTATGAGGAAATGACCTATACAGAGGTCCCAACAACTATTTTTGATCGTCAGGTTAGGAAGCTTAGGACTAAAAAGGTTGTCTCAGTTAAAGTATTATAACAAAGTAACAATATCAAGGAGATAAATTGGGAAGAAGAAACGAGGGAGAGGTATCCTTAGCAATTTACCATACCATACCAATATGATATCAAGGTATCTACTTGATTAATCATTATCTTAAGTTAATGTTATGAATTTTGAAAATATGTTAAAGTGAAGTTAAACCTCATTCGAGGAAGAATATTTCTAATGGGGGAAGGGTGTAAACTCCATATATTTTAGAGTGACTAACTCGCTACGCTAAAAAAGTACGCGTCAAAAATTATTTTTTCCCTCTTTACATTATTTGATAATAAGTTGTTGAGAGAATAAATTTCAAATGGATGATCATATCATGATATGAGCATATGAAGGTGACTAAAGAAGAAAATTAAAGTTTTAGGCCAAAGGAAGCTTGGTAACAAAAAATTTAATTTGAAGATTTTATTTCGGGGAAGTATTTCAAATGATCTCGTATGTGGTCTGATTTGTGATAATCATATCTCCCAATTTATATGAAGTTAAAGGGCCAATATAACATGCATGCTAAGGTGGGCCCAAGTCGGTGAAATGGATATATATTGAGATTTCATCTTCAAAAAGTCATTTTATCGACAAATAGCTTTGTCCCAAGTATGAGAAAAGAGTCTAAGCTCTCCTTAGATCAAAATACTCCTTAGAGTTGGATAACTAGAGATTAAGAGTTTCATTAAAATTGTTCTACATGTTGAGCTCACTATTTTGACATAGTTTTCTCCGTGTTTTGTGTAGTGCTTCTATTTCAGAGTTTGAACAACAAGTCTCCAAAAAATTATTGGTATGTTGCCATAGCTATAAGTTATTTTGATAAGGTAAGAGTTCTTACACCTCTCTTAATCATTAATTTGAAGTTATACGTTATTATCAAACGATTATCGATTTAGAAAATTCTTCCATTTTGTTTGGATTGTGGATTATTTCCGGTGGCTATGGGCTATGTTATTGTTATTTTATATGTTGCAGCATTTTATTGAAATTACAAAGGGAATATATCAGATAATACCTCCGAGGTATGTACAAACGTCCTTTTTTCATTTATCAAGTACGTATCTACGTCGTTGATATGACTAATATTCCTACATTTTAGATTCATATTGAGTCATGATATAGTGTTGTTCAAAGGTTTGAAATGTATGGTGAAAGTTAATAGTTATTGAAATTGTTTAAAATAAATGAATGCCACGCAAATGACGATCTGTAAATTGAGTATGTAGACTCTTTATCATGTGCACTATGAGCTGGTCCTATAATTGTTATGGCAATGAATTAGTTACAAATAAGAGTTCCATAGTTTTTCATGCAAATAAGGCAAAAGAATAAAAAACTATTTGTGTTGGTCGACATATATAATGAGAATCTAATTGTATAATTGTCAACACGTATAAAGGAAGCACCTTATGAGCATGATATATATATATATATATATATATATGAACTAATATGAAGATTAAAGCGAAAAAATAAAAAAATCAGAAACATTTACCAACAGGAAAGACCAGATGTAGATCCTCAACTGCTTCTCTGTCTGAAAGGTAGAAGTGCAATAACATGTTTTAACACTTTCGAGATTCTTAGTTTAAATCACGTCTCATCTTGAGCCGTACAGTAAATTATACTAACTTGTACAACAGGATTACAATGAAAACTACACCATACAAATGGGAGATGCCTCAAGTCCTATAACAGCTACAACATACAATTGGGAGATGGACCAATTAGACGAAAGCTAAAGAAGCCAGGTTACAAGGCAAGAAATTTGAATTTCTGACCCTTGAGAAGATCGAGAATCAGAATTAGTCTTCTTTTAAAGCATTACAACAATCAGTACTCCAGCGATCCAAGAGATGGCATTCCAGAAATAAGATCTCGATCATCAGCACTAGTGTTGCTCATCCTTTCAACCGCTCCACGGTTCAGGGATTCAGCCTCTTCCTTTCCCAGCTTCTGCATATCTTCGGGTGAAAGGATTTTTATATACCAGACGTTATTGACAAACGCCCTGAAAATACCATGCCAGGGAAATAAACAGAAGATTATAATGTTATAATAGGACTAAAGAAAAGCCACTTCTGAAAAGATTGAACACTACTACAGGGCTGAATAGATATAAATCATGTGAAGGTAATGCTAAACAAGAAAAAGCAACCCTATAAATCAAAAAGTTGTGACACAAGGAACAAGTTTAAAAGCATGTCGTCTTCCTTCTGTCATTGTCGAAATTTAAGAAAAAGTTGCATATAAAGTCTTCCCGCAATTGGACACTTACTCCCATGGGTCGTCTCCAAGGAGAAGGATATCATTCTCCCTGTCAACAAATACAAGCTGCCAGCCTGATCTTTGAGGGTCTTCAAGGAACCCCTCAATACCGAACATCTGCCCCAATTCCCGTCGTAGCTCATGATAGCTGTGGAACTGGGTGATATCCAGTGACCTCCCAACACACCCCGATTTGTAAACCTGCATAGAAAAAAAACTATACTCACATGATTGTCAGATGCACTAAATGCCAATGAAATATTTGACCTTAAACAGCAGAACTAGCACCTTGACGAATGTATGGGTTGCATTTGGTGGATCAATTTGTCCTGCATTGTGCAACAACTCAGAAGAGTCTTGCACATAACCATATAGAGAATTCTGATATCCAGAAGCCCCAAGTGGCATTAAGGACATATCAGCACATGTAGTACTAACATTAGACACTGTAGTCGGAAGGCGATGCCCTGAAGAATCAACATTAGCACCAAAAAGCGCTTGATTCTGGGAATCCAAGCTACAATTTTCCCTAGGATTGGAAGTATCTTTCCCATATGTTGGGAGTGGTGATGAGTTGGAGCACGTGTTTAGTTGTGACTCTGTAAATTTTGACATCCAGGACTGTTGAGGCGGCTGCTCTATGATCACAGACTGACCAGTTCTGTTGATATTCAATGAATTACTACTTCCTTCAGAACACAACGAACCTAGCATATTTTGCACGCCAGAAGGAGCGACAGATGCTGAAAACTTTGAGTTCAAATCTGCAAAATCTGCTTTCAAAAATGGAGAGGAAACATTTGATGGTTGCCTCTGCTGGAGCTGGTCGTGCGGGATTTGGAATGCTTCTTGGTAAGTGTGTTGGTGAGCCTGTTCCTCTGACTGATTATTGGATTGATGCTGTGATTGCCTTTGAAGGTTCTCTGATAACATTTGGGTTTGAGCAGGCAGCATATGCTGATGAACTGCTTGCTGCATTATTTGCTGCTGCTGCTGATGCAAAATGGAATTATCAGTACTTGCGTGTTGGAAGTATTGGACAGGCTGCTGAAACTGCATTAATTGCTGTTTCAGCAAATCTCCACTCCCAAAACTTTGCAAGCCAGTCGCCAGCATAGCTTGATAGTGCTTATTAATATCATTTGGGAGAATTGTTGAATCGACTCTCTGTTGCATCCAAGGAAGCATGCCAAAAGACTGAAGATTCATTGAATGAGGTCCTAGCTCACCAGTATTCCCTCTTAACCATGCCATTCGATTAATAGCTTCATTGTTACTATCTGCAAAAACAAAGGAGAAAAATGACTAGCATAGCTTCTGGAACGAGAATTGGTTGCTATCTGAACAATGATACTGCTTAAACTCGTGTTTATTCCTTCTATCATGGCTATCTGGGTGGGGAAGAGAGGATGAAAAACTATTGGGGGTTAAAGAGACGGGGTTGTTTGGTTCAAAACCAGGTTATCCTGGGATTATAACTATAAATATCGTCCTATCTGGGATAAATAATCCGGTGATTGTGACATTAGATATATCCAGATTTTAGGTAATCCCCTCAACCAAACACAAACACAGGTTTAGTCCCAAATTTAATACTGGTATAACCAATTAATCCCTCCACAAACTAACGCACCCTAAAACTACATAGACCATTACTTTTCCTTTTTCTTTCTTTCCTGATAAGTTGTACTATAAACTTCTCAATTTTACCAAAATAGAGAAAATATATGTTTTACAGCTTCAACTCTCTTATTACGTGACCATTCAGTGTGCCATACCCTGATAAGATGAGGTTCCTGGATAGAAAGGCCGCTTTAGCCTTAGAGGAAAAAGAGATGGATACATCGGAAAAGTAGTCAAAGGCTCAATCTCCCATAATGAGACCCTTGGTTGCCTCTCTCCTGCAGTTGACTCATCCCAACCAACCTATAATTTCAAGAAATTTGTTGTGTAAATAACAAGTGTTAGCAACAAAAGCAAACATTTTTCACCATACAAACAGTATATGATTGTAGATCTGTAATTTCCTTGCTGTGGATTATAATTTTCATACAACTAGTTGTAAGACTAAAATTAGAAGGAACAAAGCACTTGTAATATTTGATTTCTGCATAAGCTATGTGAAGTTATGTTGCGGATACCTGAGATGGGTGAGAGTGTTGGGACATGGACGATAAATGCATATTACCGGCATATATGAGTATATATTTTGATTAATTGAAGTAATTAACTGAAACTAATAAAAAAAAAAATTATAAACACCTAATATTTTATTCATAAGCTCGTATAATAGAAAGCTTTCTCATACTCCATATATATATATATATATATCGCCTTTTTAAAAAGAGAAATCAAAGTAAAAAAAATAGAGCAGATTTTAAAAACCCCGGAGATGGTTACCAAAATTGCCAACCTTCAGAAAACTTTTGAACAAGAAATTTGCTCTGATTTTCCTAATGCTTTTTGGGAAAGAAAAAAGCACATTATTGATCTTCCTTATATTGAAGGATTCAACGAAAGAGCTATCCCCACTAAGGCTAGACCCATTCAGATGAATCACGAAATAATGAAAATTTGCAAAATTGAAATTTCAAAACTTTTGAAAAATAACATTATCAGACCCTCTAAATCCCCTTGGAGTTGTTCTGCTTTTTATGTTAACAAAAATGCTGAAAAAGAAAGAGGAGCCCCCAGACTCGTCATTAATTATAAACCCCTTAATTTTGTTTTAAAATGGATTAGGTACCCTATACCGAACAAAAGAGATCTTTTGAAAAGAACTTTCAAAGCTAATATTTATAGCAAGTTTGATTTGAAATCAGGTTCCTGGCAAATTCAAATAGCCGAAAAAGATAAATATAAAGCTGCTTTTAATGTTCCTTTCGGCCAATATGAATGGAATGTTATGCCTTTCGGGTTAAAAAATGTCCCTTCAGAATTTCAAAACATTATGAATTCTATCCTCAATGATTATAGTCATATGTCTATAGTTTATATTGATGATGTGCTAATCTTCTCGGAGGATATTGATTCTCACTTCAAACATCTCAACACCTTCTTCAAAATTGTTAGAAAGAATGGTCTTGTTGTGAGTGCCAAGAAAATTAAGCTCTTCCAGACTTCCATCAGATTCTTAGGTCATGACCTATACCAAGGATCCTACAAACCTATTTGTAGGGCCATTGAGTTCTCATCGAAATTCCCCAATGAAATTCCTGACAAAACCCAACTTGAAAGATTTTTAGGAAGCCTAAATTATGTCGCTGAGTTTATCCCTAAGGTCAGACAAGTTTGTGAACTCCTTTATAAGAGGCTTAGAAAGAATCCCATTCCCTGGGGCCATTAGAAAACCCAGGCTATTATCAAAATTAAAGAGATGGTCAAAACCCTTCCATGTTTAGGTATCCCCAATCCTAATGCCTTCATGATTGTAGAAACCGATGCTTCAGATATTGGTTATGGAGGAATTCTTAAGCAAAGAATAAACCCCGAGTCTCCTGAACAACTTGTCAGATTTACTTCCGGAATATGGAATTCCGCACAAAATAATTATTCTACTGTTAAAAAGGAAATCCTTTCTGTAGTGCTATGTATCACAAAATTTCAAGATGACCTTATTAACAAAGAATTTTTATTAAAAGTAGACGGTAAATCTGCAAAAGAAATTCTCCAAAATGATGTTAAAAATCTTTTTTCCAAACAAATATTTGCTAGATGGCAAGCTCTCCTATCTAGCTTTGATTTTCAAATTGATTTTATCAAAGGAGAAAACAACTCCCTTCAAGATTTCTTGACCAAAGAATTTCTACAGGGAAAAAATGAGACCTATAAAGGTTGACCAGCTCCAGAGAAAAGAAACAAAACAAATGGCCAGGCCATTTGATCTATCACCAGCACTTACAGCTCCTATAAGGCCTGTATTCCCACAAAAAGCCAAATTTCAGGCCAGAACTACCTTTCCAGAACATGTACACGGCACTAGCGGACTACCCTAAGCTCCAAGGACTAGCTCCTATACGAACAATGGTGTCATCTTCCTCGGTCCAAACTAAGGAAAACTATGCAATGAAGTCCCTTGAGTCTTTTGCTCAAGCAGTGAAACCAGTTCAAAGGTCACCCGAACCTTTGAAGGAAGCAAAGGAAGAATTTGAATTCATCACTTTGCAGGTACTACCAATACTAGCTATAGACAAAAGTTATGAGGGACTCTAGATCCAAAATCTCATTAAACCGGTCTACAGCAACGAAAATTATGTGGATATTAACAATCCACTCAAAACCCAAAGATATTATGAAGCCATTTTGGTAGACACTGAATCTATCATCATCGAACACACCATGAGTGAAAAGAACCCCGAGTATATCAATTATTCCAGGATCACAATTAAGAAAATCTTATCACCATTCCAGTGTACACAGATCACATCTTGACACCCACTTCATTATCTATGCCACATAAACCACAGACTTATAATTGGCATGATTACAGAGATGAGTGGTTCAACTTCTTATACATCAGGCCAGGACATACTTGGTTCGTAAAATATTGTCCAGAAATGGTAAAAGTAGTCATCCCTAGATGGTTCTACGAATGGTGGAATTATTTTGGAGGAAACAGGGCAATATTTCCCCAACAATTTCTTAACAGATTTGAAGAATTTCAAGTCAAAGAAGAAATTTCAACTTTATCAGAACACATAAAAATGTGCAAGTTTTTCATTAAGAAAAGAATTTCTTATATTATTTCATGGAATTTTGCAAAGACAGATTCAGACTGTATCAAGTATCTCTCCAAAGAGATAAAAATCGAAGGATGGACGCCCAAGGTAGCCCCTAAAACTCCCTCAAAGGGAATAGAAAGGAAGGCTTCCCCAGGGATATCTCCTTCAAAAACAGCTCTCAAAGAGAAGTTGAAGAAAGCACTCCAAGATATGGAAGCCTAAGAGGAATCCAATGAAGAAGAACTATTAAGACTTCTAGAAGAGACGACAACGGAGACATGCTACACCCACAAGGAATAGCAAGTGCCTATTTAGACCCCTATTAAGAACAGGGACTTGACCCTTGAGAAAAGTAGAGGTTCAAAGAGCCGGAATTGCTTTTCCCAACGGGCAACCTAATGTTCCTAAAAGGAATCTAATTATGACAAATAGACAAAAAAGTCTCTCTCTTAGGTCGGCCAGTAAAACCGTCGATGCTATCATAGCCTTACACTTGTACACTAGATGTATCACCCCCAGTCCAGTCTTCATCTATAAAAGACTAGGATTCTCACTAAGAGAGGCATCAGAAAGTTCACACAATTTTCAAACAGCCTACTCTCTCTCATGTATTATGCTTTCTTTTATGGAATAAATTAAGTCTTTTTATGTAATCTATCTTCCACATTTCAATTATAACTGAAACCCCCCATTATTTTAATTATAACTGATAACTCTTCCTATTTGGTATAAGATAATATCTTCATTGTTACAAATATGAGCTTTAGAAAGCTTATAATTAATGCATAATTGTTCCACTGTAGCAGAAAAAAGTTTAGAAGTGCTTTTTTCTAGATACTGAATAGGAACAATACCTTTGATTATGCAATTCCTGTCTGCACCACTATCAAGTAAAGCTATTTTGTTAATCACAAAATTTTTGTTTATTACTATTTTAATAGGAATGTGATGACTCTGAGGACGGATAGAGGAGATGACTGTAATACCAGGAGCTTCGTTGGTAACTACATTCTTCTTCTTTTTGTCAGGAAAGTCAGGCCCTGCTAAATGGCTCATTTGGGGAGGAGTTTCATTGTCGGAGTGGTAAGAATGAAGATCAGTTTGGTTTAAGACTTGAGTAGTAAGAGTGTCAAGCTCTATTTTTTCAAGTCTGGATTTGATATCTTTTATTTCATTTTTGAGGCTGCTCGTTTCTGAGATCAGAGATTGAAGGCTTAGAGGGCTTCTCAAAACGGTTCATGATAAGCTTCATACTAAATGGTTCGACAATTTTCCTGCTGGAACTATCCTTTTGGCGGGTTAGGAAGAGCTTTTTGAGTTCTTCTAAATAACGTTTCTTGGAATCCTCATCATCATTGATGTGTTGGATGACATCAAAGAGAGCTTCAGTAGAGTCGTTGGAAAGGACATTGATATGTGCTATTTCTCCACAAGTGCAGAAAGCCTCAGTGCAGTTACAATCTTGGATAGATTGGCTAGAATCAAACTCATAGTCGATGTTGATATCCTGGTCACCTCTAAGGTCTTCGGAATTAGAAGCATCGGAGTTAGTTCCATCAAGGATGGCGAAAAGTTCCCTTTTCGCTTCTTCATCCATGTTGAGGAGGTTGATTTTCTTTTTCTTCTTTCCTGCCTTACACTCGCTAGCTCTATGGCCAACTTTTCCACAATTCCAGCAAACATCTTGCTTAGAACTGGATCTTTTGGAGTGTCTGCGGGTCTTTTTCCGATTAGAATCATCTGGAGATTTACGAGATTTTCTTCGAAGATTTTTTCCCGAAGAACTCTTATCCTTTCTGAAGGCTCGAGAGGGAGGATTAGGAATGGTAGAAAAACCAAAGTCTTGGCAAAAGCCACCTAGTTCTTTCTTTGAAGAAGAATGATCTTTCTTGAGTTGATGTCTGAGCTTCATGTCAGTGCAGAGTTCAAGGCCTACGACATTAATGACACTGGTTAAGTCACCATAGGTCATTTGGTGGTAAGGAATTTTACCATCACAACGATCCTGGATTTTGGTTCTGACTTTATCAGCGAAGAGAGGAGGGAGGCCGTTGATGAATCGTTCTTTCCAGAAGTCAAGATTGCAGTCTGGTCTAATCATTACCATGCTCATAAATTGGTGTTTGTACCAAATAAAATCACCTAACTTGGGACAAGAAAGATTATTGAGGATCTGAAGGCTCCTATCTTGAAAAGTTTAGGTTCTCCGATAAAGTGTTTAGTTATTTGATATAGAAGGGTAGCACAAGCGTCTTCCCTAGAGACGGTGGAGGTTACCTCCGAAGATCCTTCAGTTTTAACTACAGTTTCCACTGCAGTAGCTGTATAGATGGCTTGTTTGACATCCTCTGGGAAATAATTATCCCACCAGTGTTTGAACATGCCAGTGAATCCAGCCACTATCATAGAAGATGCCTCTTTATCAGAAGATGCTATAATCTTGTAGGATGTGATGGCTATCCCCATTTCATGAAGTTTATTGTACATCTGATGTTCAGCTAGGCCATCAATATTCCATTCAGTGATGCTTCTTCCTTCATGGGAGGAAGTGGAGAGGAAAGCATTTTCTTCATACAGGATATCAGGGAAAGAAGGACGCTTATGGTAGACAAGCACGAGCAGCAGAAAATTAATTAAAGATATTTAACCAGGATATAAGCAAAGGCATATATCATAAGGCTGTGAGAAGTGATTTGGCAGTAGAAAACTAGATGTAAACCACGGGTAACAATTGAAGAAATATTATTAAGGGCATTAGTTTGATGATTCAGAGGTGGTATCTGTTTGCAAGCAAACACATGAGAGAGAGAGGAAGGCAGTTCAAAGTAGTCTTACAGAAATATTGTAAGCAATGCAATAAAAAAGAATTTGGTTCTGAGCACAAAAAAATGAAGATCTCAGTCCTCACATATCCAAGCACGAGCAGGAGAAATACAGTAGACAAAACTTGTGCTATAAATTGGTGAAGACTGGGATTTTGTCCAAAATACTCAACTTGATAACATGAAAGTTGGGGAAACTAAAAGGGTGGAAAAAAATAGAAAAGATTTTCTATCAAAAAGATGAAGATAAAAGTAAGACCATCAAGCCAACCAGCATTCCACTCAATGGCATGAGCAGGATCCGACCCGCACGATGTGGGGTTCGACTTGAACACCACACCACCACCGAACCCCAAACGAAGCAAAAGGAAAAAAAGCGTAGAAGCCTTCAAACATTGAGACATGAATGGGAAAACCATGTTAACTGATATAGTTACAAAAGAACAAGAATAGCAAATAGAGAAATGCTTAAGGTAAAATAAAAATAGACCATTTACCTTGACAGACCGCCAGTGAGAGTTTGCCCAGCGAACTGGATCTAAGTCACCAATCCCAGTAATTGTGCCCATGTATCTGAAAAATGATAGAACCACCTATAAGAAAAAAGAGTTATCTATTGTAATGAGAGACCACTTACGTTAGCTGATGTTTTATGTCTAAGGATTTGAATGAAGATGTTGACCATCTTCTTTTTCATTGCCGATTTGTTTTGAGGTTATGGTGGGATATCCTTACTTGTTTTGGAGTGCAATGGGTGATGCCAAGTACTGTGAAAGAGATGATGTTTAGTTGGAATTGCGGCAGACGGAGATGAAGGCACAAGGCTTGGAATATTTCTCCATTAGCACTTATGTGGGTACTATGGAGAGAGAAACATCAGAGCTTTTGAAAAGATGGAGATGAATTATTTACCGCTAAGAATAGCCTCTTATCCCTTATTTTCCTTTTGGTGCACCCATGAGATCCCTTAGAAGATTGGGTGTTTTTTTGAAAACCATTTCATCTTGTAAATTTTCTACTTTTTGGTATACCTCTTGTACTGCAGGGGCTTTTGTTTATGCCCACATATCCATAAAATCTTATCGGTTTTATCAACAAACAAAAAAAAGAGTCATCTAATAAATATAGAGGCTAAAGATTTCAATGACACCCACAAAGGTAAGGCACCAACTTATTAGCAATGAAAATTTTAGTTTAATTGGTTAAAATTTGGTTTATTTACCAGAAGTAACCACCAACTTCATTAATTGAAACGCGAAAGCAAGAATGCAACTATGTTTTCGCCAGTACCAGACAAGAATGATATACAACTCTATGGCCAATGGAAAGCCATAGGGGTAATAATCCTGCACCGTCATCCCAATTCATCATTTTTACATAATTAGACTTAATTCTCCAACTATAATTCATGATGAAACAAAACATAGGAGAAGATACATATTTAAAAGCAACTAATCTGCAGTTAAGTTTAAAGCAGGTGCCCAATACATCAATAAGAAACTAAAAGCCTACTTATATAGCACTTCAGACAGAATATATGAGGAAATCTAACATCAAGAAATAAAAGGAAATCTTTCAACTTAAGACCAGACAACTTCATTCCATACCTTCGAACACTTGATTCTTCAGTTTCAAATAGCATCCGAAAGCGCATTCCAACAGAAACGCGAGTGTGATATACAGCTTTGATGTATTTTGAAAGAGGTATAACAAATTCGGATGGGCTAGCCCTAATGCAATAAGCACGTCAGTAAATGAAAGCAAAAAAGGTAATAGATATGAATGAAAACACAAGGTGATAGTACTGTTACATACTACCTTGGGTTAAAAAAGACAGTGAAACAGCTATTAGTAGCAGCAGCATGAGCAGCAGCAGCAAGTAATCCGATGTGCATGCTATCACTAGATAAAACTGATGATGGCATCACAGTCTGTGGTCGAACTGCACGTCGAATTCCCAGAAGGAGCTGATTTTTCTCATTCCTGCACAGAACCGACTATCTCAAGAAAAAGCCTGGAGGAAAATGTAATGCTGGATGCAATAATATGAGAAAAATGTCCAGTTGTGTCAACAGAGGAGGTTAAACAGTACCAAATGAAAAGAACAGAATCTCCAGCAACAAGCCTTTTGGCGCTAACAAACACACTCCAGCCAGTGGTAAGAAGATGCCGCTTAGGCTGTCCTGCAGGCAAAAGGAGAAAATTTGAACAGATGATAGCATACTCGGTACACATTTATCAGTTACACACCGCATTACACTGTTCCTTCCACATCCAACCAGGAATCATCCTTCTATCCAACAAATTATCAAAACAAATTTTAGAAAGAAAAAAGGCCAAATACATACACAACCCCTTTAACTTGTCTCTAAATTTCATTTTGTCACTCCAACTCAATCTAGTTTCATTTTAACCCTCCAACTCCATTTTTCATGTACCATCTTTAAACACAAAATGCTGACTGGACAGATTGGTGAGATTACTCACCTTTTAAAGCGCGTGAGAGATCCTTTTTACCGTTATTATTCGGCATTTTATTCGTTTAACAACTTTCTCCCCTATTTATTTCCTCTATCTTCTCTTCAACCCCATTTTTTCCCTTCTATCTATTTTAGTTATCCATTCATTTTCTTCATCTACCTCCTTTTTTATTCAACTCTCTCTGTGCTAAAGATAATATTCTTTTAATTTTAATTTATATAATTCATTTCGTCTATATAAAATTAAAAATGTCAATTATGTTCTACAATCTATGTCATAAAGGACAAAATAAAATGTTAAAATAATAAGTAAAGAGCTAGATTGAGGAGAATGATATAATGTCAAAATTTAGAATTATAATTACCGAAATGATATCAAATATTTTGTTGATGCCACATAAACTGAAAAAGATGGACATATTCATAGTAACATAAATTCGATGTTTATATTAACCTGTGTCACTAATTGATCTGAGCAATAAATTGTGTAACCCATTGAATATAGCTAATTAAAATATATTCTTATATTGCTTAAAGATGATAAATTGATACAATTAATATGAACGTCAAGTAAACCTAGATGAGCTAGAGAAAATAAAAATACGTGGCACTATTTAATTGGATGTTTTTTTTTACCTTTTTAATATTTGTCTAACACACGCTAAACACTTATATTGGGTAAAACTTAAAATATTTAAATGGTACATGAAAAATGGAGTTGGAGGGTTAAAATGGAATAAGGTTGAGTTGAAGTGCCAAAATGAAATTTAGGGGCAAGTTAAAGGGGTTGAGTATGTGTTTGGACAAGAAAAAAGGTTCCAATTTAAGTTAACGGGATTAGGATGACAAAACAATCAATGAAGCATTATATCAAATTGCTTGCGTAAGTCCATAAAGTTTTACATGTACCAAGAGTTTAAATAATTAAATACACAACAACAAACCCAGTGTAGTCCCAAAATCGGGGTCTTGGGAGGGTAGATGTATGCAGACCTTACCCCTACCTTGAGGAGGTAGAGATGCTATTTTCGAAAGACCCTCGGCTCGAGTAACGAACATTAGAGTAGCTAAGAGAAGAGGTAACGAGGACATACAAAATAATAGATAAAACAAAACATAGCATTCAAAAGAGGAGCAATAACCATAACCAACTAATGTGATAACTGAAGCATACTAAATAACAAGTAAGAGAAGTCGTAAGACATGCCAACTACAAGAAAAATGCTACTACTACTGGAATAAACCAAGAAACAAGTACAATGCAACCAACCTATCCCGCTAGAAAATGAAACAACACTCAACTACATACTAACCTTTTGCCCTAATCGGCGACCTTTATGACATCCTAAGATCATGTCCTCGAAAAGCTGAATTGTGTCATGTCCTATCTAATCACCTCTCTCTAATACTTCTTCAGCCTATCTCTACATATCCTAAAATCCAATATGGCCAACCTCTCACACCTCCTCAATGAGGCCTCTGCACACCTCTTCTTCACATGTCTGAACCAACTCAATCTTGTTTCTTTCATCTTGTCCACCACGAACGACACTCCAACCTTATCCCGGATATCTTCATTCTTAATCTTATCTCTCTTAATATGACCACACATCCACTTCAACATCTTCATTTCCACCATACTTATCGTTTGGACATGAGAGTTTTTAACTGCCCAACACTCTATTCCATACAACATAACCAGCCTAACCACCAATTTGTAGAACTTTCCTTTAAATTTAGGTGGTACATTCCTATCACATAGGACTCCCACGGCGAGCCTCCATTTCATCCACCCTGCACTAATACGATGTGTGACATAATCATTGGCCTCCCCATTGCCCTGAATTAGAACTCAAGATACTGGAAACCGTCTCTCTTGGGGATGACCTTTGTATATAGTCTCACTTCCACGCCACCCTCGTGCGACATGTGATCAAACTTACACTTCAAGTATACAGTTTTGGTCCTGCTCAACTTGAACTCTTTAGACCCTAGGGTCTGTCTCCAACCTCCATGTTAGTGTTAACTCCGGCGTGAATCTTGTTGATACTACGTCGTCTGCAAATAACATACACCGTGACACTTCACCTTGGATATGCCGCGCCAGTTCACCATTAAAGAAAAAATAAATGGACTAAGAGCCGATCCCTAGTGCAATCCCATCATGATTGGAAGTGCTTTAAGTCTCCTCCCATTGTCATTACATGAGTCTTAGCTCCATCTTACATGTCCTTACTCCTTAATAACCCTAGTGTAAGCCACAAGAACATCTCTAGCCTCTAAGCATCTCCCTAGGACCTCCCCCAGCACTTTGTGGTAGCACCATGTGTAAATCCCTCCTCCTTCCTCTCCTAATACTGCTCCACCAGTCTCCTCACGAGATGAATGGCTTCTAGAATAGAACACTCCTACATGAATCCAAATTGGTTCTCGAAAATAGGCACACCCTTCCTCATTTCAACTCCACCACTCTCTCCCACACTTCCATAGTGCGGCTCAACAACCTGATCCCCTTATAATTGTTGCAATTTTCAATATCACCCTTGTTCTTATACAATACAATCATCATACTCCACCTCCATTCTTCAAGCATTTTTGTTGTCTTAGAAATAACATTAAGCAACTCAATCAACATCTCCAAAGCCACCCTGCCTATGTTCTTTCAAATTCCACTGGGATCTCATCTGGTCTAGTCTCCCTACTCTTGCACATCTTATGAATGATTAAATAATTAAATCTCATGCAGAAATGAACACTGGTATGTTGTTGTGAAGCAGAAATGAACATAAACTTAGATTTTTCACTGTAATTTTCTTTCTAGATAAAGTATATTTAGAACTGTAGTATTCTCTTGCCACCAATATAACATGGGAGTTGAACTCCTTAACCTTCTTGCAACACTGAAATGTGTAAACAAAAGATTTAGGGAGAGAGGGACTAAGCTAAAGTACTTATCCTGCTTCCATACTCCATCCACCATCACCCTAGGCCATGTATCCACAACCTATATTTTTTAGTGCAATTCCATACCATTATTAGATTTTGTCCCCTCCTTAACCTTCTTGCGTCACTGAAATGTGTAAAAAATGATTTAGGGATAGAGGGACTAACTAATATACTTATCCCTGCTTCCATACTCCATCCACCACAACCCCTAGGCTATACATCCATCACCACCCCTACCCTATCCATCCACCACCACCACCCCTAGGCTATCCATTCACCTTTTTATTTTTTTAGTGCAATTTCATACTACTTTATTTCTGTCACTTAATTTACTTTTTTGTGAGTAATAGTGGACAAAACATATCTGATTGAAGAATCACTGAATCAAAGTTTAAAATGTGAAGTTACAAGAATTTAAAATTTTCAGGAGTTGTGAAAGTAATATAAAATAATGTCATCAACGAATGATGTTAAACATTTTGGCACATCCTAAAATAGAGAGAAAATCAACATGATAGAGGAAGTGATATCCCATTCCTTATCCTCTTTCACATCACTAACAAAACAACTATACTGTTGCCTAATCCCACCCCTAAATGATCATCCAAACACTAGGTGTACTTCAATTTTTAGAAGTCCTGATAAAGAAAAATTGGCAAGTACTAACCGGATTATAGATAGACAATTAGACGCATCAAGATTAAAAAGAAAGTTGGAGATTAAAGAGCAAAAGAAGGAAGCTATAAGTTCTCTTCATTTATTTTTCAAACATTCTGCGAGTCCTTTTTCTCAGCATTGTTCCCCACTCAAATGAATAATAAGATGCACACACATGGACATATGATACTGACACAATACATTTTTAATAATATAACAGGACAGGGATGTATAAACTGGGAAACAACAGTACAACCCTACACAAAATAACAAATTGGATGATTTAATTGGAAATTGCAAGAGAAACAGAGATGAAGCACAAGCCCAATTCATGGCAGTGTCTAGCTTTTGCTCCATGAATTAAAACACCCACCGGCTTTGAGATTACAGCTGAAGATACTCTAAACAATGTAAAGCTACAGAGAGCAATAAGGAAAAGAACATCTAGAGCTTGCCTCGGAAAATATGCCTGAACTTCCATTCAACATCATGCAGATCCCTTGCAATTAGTTCTTGGGCAGGTGGTGTCTGCGAGAAATCCTGAGTGCCAGCAAAAAAGACAACAATATCAGGGTTAGCTCTAGAGCCAGGTCAAAATGACAGGACCATGGGACCAGTAATTACCAGAGGAGGAAAAACTTTCTCTGCGGCACGACGAGGGACAGAAAAGCCACCATGCGTGCTAGTATCACTTGCAGTCAGCGTCTTACAAAAATAGTTAGTAGGCTGCCTGCTAGGGATTCCAAACTCAACAGGAAGATATGTATCTTTTTGTTCTTCCTGAAATCCAACACAGAGTATTTTTGAGACCCCATTCACAAGTAGTTGATGCAAAAAAGGCAATATTATTAAGAATCATTTATAGCAACACTCAGGTGTACCGGTGTCAAGGGCTGCAAAGTCATTTGTGCATATACTTCGTCTGTTTCAACATCTGCCTGAAATTCGACAAGTTATCAATAACCTATGCGCCTAATACAACTTGCATAGCAAATAGAAATTCATTAGAAAATAGGAAAACATAGATTGTAATTGATGAAACCCACATGCATTGTGACATTGTGGAGTTGACAGATCAACTGTGGCGGCAAATTTGGGTAATTGGGTATATGTGCATCAACTTCTTTATTAGTTGTTGCAGCTACCTGTCACTCCATTCCAGTAAGGGAGCATCAGTTATTTGACTAATAATAGATTGTATCACTTTGTGTGATAAAGAATGAAATGTGATTGAAGGAGAAAGACCTGTTCACTATGACCCTGAGGAAAGTAAACAACACGACTTCCAACTGTTGGTAGGCACACCAGAGGACCAGCACACGCATGCCATAGCTCTGAGTTCAAACACTTTTTCTCTACTTTCAGAATAAAAAATCCATCAGCAATAATTTAATTGGACTTAATTACAGATACTTAAGATGATCTCATTCACTAACCAACAAATATGGAAATCAACATATATTCCTTTTATCTTATTAGAACAAAAACAAAGTGTAACACAAACATACCGACAGTGATATACAAAAAGCCAAAATCTCCCAAAGAGAAGACAGCAAGGGAAGAAAAAGTATAAAGAAGTAGAAGATACCTCCTTCATGAGCCTGCTGACCCATTCCTGATGTTGAAAGCTTCATATATATATATATATATATTTATTTATTTAAAACCCACTTCCCTTAAAAATCTTAAGAAAATTATAGTACTACACTCAACACCCTTCCCTGTAATTATCCACTCAATTACACAAAACCCTCAATTCCAACTCCAAAAACCAACTGAAACCCTATCTTCAAGATACCCCACCTCTTCCCCATTATGAATATGATCCTCTTACAATCTCCACATGCATTAACCAAAAAGTCCTATAAAAAAACTTTCAGCTACTCTTCTTCTCTTTCTCCAATACTTCCATTAAATTTCGATGATTCCCTTTTTCTTCAATTCAATAAGTTGATAGAATCTAAGCTGAGCTCAACTTCAGCTTTTTCTGATATCACTATCAGTTTTGAAGAGAGAGAGAGAAAGGGTGTGCTGTTAGTCTCTTTATACCCCACCCGACCAAGGTCGACCTGACAACAGTAGAGAGAGAAAGAAAAGAGAGGTAATAGTAATGCCTTATTTCTCTCTTTCTTGCTGTTATCAGAGGAGTCTGAGGAAGGTTTGGGAGAAAAGGAGATCGTAGCCGTTGAGAGAACCGTACGGGAGATCGTGGCCGTCCAATAGAGTTGTGATTTGACAGGAGGCATGTGCTACCCATCCTTCAGTAGTCATTGTCAGAGTACGGAGCTTCAAATATAATAGTATTGAAATTGAAAGGTGGAGAAGAAGCAAATCTAACTGTACTTAAAAAATAATAATCTTTATTTTAATCCAATAATAATATCAACATATCCCGTGAAATAACTTATAACTCTGGAAATGATTGAAGGTAGGCAAACATTATCACTATCTCGTGAAGATAAAAGTTTATTTTCGAAAAACCTTCGACTCAAGCAAGTAATAAATAAATAGTGTAAAGTCTACCAGAAAATAATAAAAATAGCTAAATAATTTACACTACGGGGGGTTTACCCAATGCGTACAAAGTGTTCACCCACCTGAAGGGCAGAGGTTTGTCCATTTTGATAAATCAAGAAAGTATAAAAAAAATTTACATATTATACACTCAATTAATTACTTTGAAAAAAGGTAGAACTTTCTGAAAATCATAAATTTTTAATTCATTTACTTCATAATTAATAAAGGTAAAATGGTAAACTCACTATGTCAATCATTATTTTCTTAATAAGTGAGTCAATTCAAAAGTGGACAAGTTATTAGGGAAATAGGGAGTAACAAAATAGTGTGATAAACAACCTACCACAATAACTATAAGAGTACGACTAGTCTTGTGCAACAACCTTCGCAAGGCAAGACAACACTCTACCTCTGCTGACCTTCTATTCTAATACACGATCTTCATTTTTTTTAGATCTAAAATTATGTCCTCATAATATAAAGTTGTGTTATATCATATCTAATCATTCCACTTCCCCAATATTTTTTGGCTTTACCTCTACCTTTTTGCGTACCCCTACAACTAATCTCTTGCACCTTCTCATTAGGGCGTCAGCACACCTCTTCATAGGCTCAAATCATCTCAGTATTACTTTCCTCATATTATCCATCACAAAATCCAAGATATATTTAATTTGCATTATAAAAAAAAATAGTACTATAAAAACAATGCAGTATTTTATTGATGATATTAAATAATTCAATTTCTAAATTCAACTTCAAGTTTGAATTTAAGATATTTTTAAAAATATGAAAAAGTTATTTTATTCTTTTCTCTCTAAGTCACTCACAAAATTTTAAATCACAACTATAATTTAATATTTATGATGATCAAATACATACAATTCTAAATATTCATGACCAAACTTTTATGTATTAGTACGAATAAAAAAATTTAATGTTCCATTTGGTAAGAGCACTTTTCTGCCATACTGGAACTGTACTTTTACCTGAAATAAATTAATTCCCCCCGCCTTCAAAGCCAGGGTGGGATGGTTAAATTAAATTATTGAAATATGAATTTAAAATGTGGACCTAGGTAAATATTTTTTCTTATTAGTAATAAATATATATATATATATATATATATATATATATATATATATATATTTCTTGGTGGGGTTGAGGCATGGTGAAATGGTCCATGCCCCTTACTCCCTGCTAGTCCTTTTGAATATAAGAGGGGACCATAACCAAATTCTTCTTTGTTCATATTTATTTTTCTCATGATAGATACTATGATGCTGTTTTGAAAAGGATTTTGACATGATTAAGCATATGAGTATGTCTTTATCAGGATGTCTAACAATTCCTTTTCTATCTTTAGGTCTTGATTAGATGTTATTTAAATGTTAATTAATTAATTAATTAGTTAGTTGATGACTTTGTTGTTCTTTTTGCCACACACTAATTGGTCCCCCCACTAACAATTCCAAGAATGAAAAACTTGTTTAAATCTCTTTATTAACTAGATGACAACAATAGCAATACTAATATAATTTCACATGTGAAGACCGAGAAGGGTAGTACATATGTTGTTTTATTCTTATCTCCTGAAGATAAAGAAGTTATTTCTATTACAGTGCTAATTAGACTTAATATTGACCATGCCAGTAGATTATGTTGTAACTAACAGTTGGTTTGTTAGTTAGACAATTATTGTTCATTACAGTTCTATTGAATTATTGTTCATAAAGTTGGTTAGTCGAACTGAAAGTTAGACTTCATGAAGTATACCGTTACCAACATGGAATGAATATGTTATGTGCAACATCTCTTGGTTGTTACAAGGTGTGAAGTTTTCTTATGTTGTCATTAGGATCTTGTGATGTAGTTTTAGGGGTGCAATGGTTATATCAAGATTAATTTCACCAAGGAGTTTTGGTATTAGGGGAGAAAGCATTTTCTCATGATAGCAGGCATATAAATCAGAACTATAAAAGTTGGGAAGATAGCTAAAATATCAGGTAACAAATTTTAACTATGTATGATTTAAGTGGTGTCATCTAAGTGTAACAAAGAACAACAACATTCAATTAGAGCTAAGGATAACTTTGAAAAGGGCCCTACACTCCAAGTCTATTACAAACATAAAACATTTTATTTTAGGAAACCCAACAATTGGATCCATTTAGAATAGTCTTTGTTTATAGAATAGTGTTGTACAATAATACTAAATCTATAAATAAAACACCTTATAGATATCCTTCGGTCAAGAAGAACATTATTAAAAGTTTGGTTCAACAGATTTAGATAAGAAAGTAGTACAACTTAGTTGTAGTCCATTTGCTTCTCTAGTGGTGTTGGTGGTCAAGAAGGATGATACATGGAGGTTGTATGTAAATTTGAACAAACAAACTATCAAGAACAAGTTCCATATTCTAGTTGTTGAAGACCTATTAGAAGAGATGGGGATCTGTAATCTTTTCTAAAATTTGAGCTAGGGGATATGTTGATATTAGATCTGATTATGTAACACCTCAGAAATTTTAAAGTCTAGATCAGGTCATAGGAGTATAGAAATTCAAGTATGTAAATTTTTTAGAATTTACGAGCAGTATCTATGAACCGTAAATAGAATTACGGGTCATAGATGAGGCTTGTAGACCAACTTCAGAAGCAGGGAGTTTAGCCTGAGATTTACAAGATAGGTCTATGATTATCGTAGATTGATTCATACACCAAAGTCTTGAAATTTATATTTTAGCTTGATTCTTACGAATCACATTTATGGCTCGTAGATGGAACTATAGACCGTAGATGGGTCTCATAGATTAAACTTCATAAACTTACTATTTACTCTGATTTCCACGAGAGGTATTTATGATTAGTAGATGAAACTACAAATCGTAAATGGACTTGTGGAATCTATTGAAGTCAGTTTTCTTTCAGGGTTGTTTTGGTATTTTCACTATTTTATACTACGTCATTTTAATATATTCTAAGTGGGATTAAGAGGAAGTTAATTGACTAAACCTCCCCATTCACACCCAACTTTCAGATAAATAAAATTAGTGTTCTTAAGTACTCTCAAGGAAGAAACTAGGGTTCTTCATCTTCAAGCTTCGGTGCAAGGATTCAAGCATGTGGAATCTTCATTAATGGGTATCCTTTCACCCATTAATTCCCAAAGAAAATCTAGTTTTTCAAATAATAATTTTATAAAAGTTAGGGTTCTTATGAAAGCATGATTTTTACTATATTTTTCATTATTTTTCATGAAAAGTTTGATTATGTGATTTCATCTATTAAAACAGAACTTCTAAATATTATCTCCATGAACCCTCATAATATAAATATTTTCATGACTCAGAACTATGATGTTTCAAACTGCATATCTCAAATTATCAGTTTTCATAATTTAAAGGTGCTTTCAGATAAAGTATCTATCAGTTATTATCAGTTTACCTGTAACACCCCGTATCCTAGACAGACCAGAAATACAGAATTTCAGAAGTTGTAGGTGTCACCTACGGACCGTAGAGTGACCCACGGACCGTAGGTGGAGTCCATGGATGGCCACTTGTAGCTCCTCCCCAGAAAGCCCAGGAATTTTGGCCAAGTCTGGACCTACGCCAGGACCTACGGACCGTAGGTCAGACCACGATCCGTGGTCTAGGGGCGTAGGTCAGACCCCCAAATTTTAACTCCCAGAACCCCATTGACGGTTGACCAGCACGGACCGTGGGTCAGTCCACGGACCGTCGGTGGCCTCGACAGCTTTTAAGTCAGGGGTCGTTTGGTCTTTTCCCTATGTGTTGGACCCCTAAACTACGTCGTTTAACCCCTAAAGTACGTGGTTTTGATCAGTTTTAGCCTAGTAACTTAATTAGAACTTACCCCAGTCAGATCATTCACCAAAAACTTAGAAAATTATAACGTAAAGAGGAGAAAGAGGCGACCAGCCCTAGTCCAAGAACGCGTCAAGGTTTCGTCCATTCCATCCCCGAAATCAAAAGATTTCTCTGTGGAATTCGTCACCAGGTATGTGGGATTTCACTAGTAGGTTCCTTTCCCCCATTAGGTCCCTAGAATTCGGTCAGAATCTTGATTCCCTTGATATTATCTAGACCTAGAGTTTCTTGAATGTTAGAAATTGTTGGGTTTTAGTTGTTAGAATGATCCAAATCAGATTATCATATTGTTGCTCAGTTTCTTGCATGAAATTCAGGATCCTAGCTATGTAGTTCCTTTAGTTCATGAATTACACATATTAGGCCAGTTATTTCAGTTATATACATGCTTCAGTTTACGAATGTCATATTATCAGATATAATTGTTGCATTCTCAGAGTTTGCATGTTAGAACATCGAGTTATCCAGTATTACAGAATTCAATCATAATGTGTTAATTTCACTATCAATTGGGAGTAGCTTAATACCGAGTGGACTAGGGTTCCAGCGTACCCTCATAGTCCCAGAACTAAGTGCCCCGTAGGTTGTAAGTCCCCTCTGTGGGCATCATTTTTGTGATCACGCCAGTCATGCCTCTATACCTTTGGCAGGGTATATTGGGTCCTCTCGATGGGGCGTATACATCGGACTCCACATTTACCTCTTGTGATTTTATGTCGGTTATTAGTAGCTCCCCAGTACAGTCAAATTCTAGTGCATTAACCAGGTCATCAGTTATAGTTCAGTATTCAGTCTCAGCATATCATGTACTTGGTCATTGCATCCAGTTAGCTCAGTATCCAGTATATTTCAGTATTTACATTCAGTTCAGATTATATCATTGCTCTTATTGCTTTGTTCAGTTATGATTATTGTTCAGCTTTACTCTATCATGCATGCTCAGTACCTTTCAAGTACTGACTCATACTCTGCGCTACATCTTCTCGCGATGTAGGTTCAAGTTCTCAGCTTCCAGATCACACATAGATCGATTTCTGATCTTCAGTTCAGCAGCATCAGTGGTGAGTCCTCATTCTTCGAGGACGAGTGACATGATTATCTTTCTTTGCTTTTAGTTTCAGGTTTTTCTAGATTTAGTTGGGGCATGTCGCAGCATTTCTAGTCAGTAGAGTCTTTATTTCAGACATAGTTAGTTTCAGCTTTTGTTTTGAGTTTCATCTTCAGTTGTTATTGAACTCTTCTCAGATTATTTATTCATATAGAAATGGGTATTCCCCATCATTTCATGATTTAGCTTCCGCATCAGTTTTATTGTTATAGAATATTCAGTTTGCTTATGATATGCCAGAGCAGGGTTAGCTTGGGGTCACTCGTGATCCTAGGTCCCGTGTCTGCGTCCTGGGGGTAGCTTCGGGGCGTGACATTACCAGTATTCAAGAGCAACTCTGATATCGGTTTTATCAGCATATTTTAGTATTGATAGTCTAATTGCATTGTTAGATTATGAGCATGTTTTTCATTAGGAGTATTACTTAGCACATACGGACTTAGAAATGAAGGTTCACCCGTCAATTATGTGACATCTCGAATATAAAAAGATGAATTTTTTTTGCGGACCGTGGTTTGACACACGGTTCGTAGGTAGGCCCGTGGTTGGCCAGTCTAAATTTTCTAAAATAATGTCAAAGTTTCAGTATTTTCATACGGTTCATCAGGACGGTCCGTCATCCAATGCACGAGTCGTAGGTAGGTCTCGTATGTAAATCTCAGACTTAGAGAAATTTTAGAATCAAAAATTGGGACCCACGGCTGAGGAGTACGATCCGTAGGTGGACCCACATACCGTATGTGGGTCCCATCATGGGGGTCCAAGATTTGTGGTCTCTGATCTCACCCACGGTCGACCAGGATGGTTCGTGGTGTGACCAACAAACTGTAGGTCTGGCCCTTGGTGAGGTCGACAATTATTTTAAGAATGGGCTTTTAGGTATTTTCCTAATTATTCTAACCCAATACTATGTCGTTTTACCTTCTATTTGAGACCCTATATAAATGTTTTTACCCCCAAATTTTCCCAAGTGAACTCATTCTACCAAATTCCCAAAGTTGATCAAAGTTTTTTCCTAAATATTTCTCTCTCTAAAAGCTTGAAGAAGAGGACTAGGGTTTCAAGGTCAAGTCTCCAAAGTCACCATTGATTGTAAGCTCTTCGCATCAAGGTATGATAGTATTCACCTATGGAGTCATTTCCTCCATAGGGTTCCTAAATTCTCCTATTTTCACAAGGTAGAATCTCCAATGGAAGTTAGGGTTTTTACTCAATCTCATGGGTTCCTTTCAATTATGATATTATTGATTGATTTATGTCCTTTTAAACATGAATTGAAGAAATTGAATGTTTCTAAGTTGAATCCCCATGAACCCATGTGAGATCCATGTTTTCTAGAATTGATCATATGATGAAGCTTTTGAATCATGAAAGAAGAGTTTATGAAGATATGCATGTTCTTTATGAAATTGACGTAAATGTTTTAAGGATGCTTTGAGAGTGAAGTATCAATATAGTTGTTGTTGTGAAAGGATTTCTCACATAATACTCATAACATGATTGTGAAATAGGTTGAAAGGTCTTCTCACCTAAGATGAATCAAGTTAAGGAGTTATTCTAATGATAAGGCAAACGACGATTACCAATGTCCTTTAATGATAAGACAAATGGCGAATACCCATGTTCATGTAAGTTAAGATAAGATTAATGAATATTCCGTGGGAGTTATGCTTAGCACCGAGCGTACAAGTGGCGATTACCCATGTCCCATAAACTATGTGCCACCATAGGTTTGTCTAGATAGGCATTAGCTAGTGGATCCACGTAATCTAGAAGTTCATGGTTCTTACCTTGGCAAGTGAGAACACCTATTTTTGGTGTGGGGTAGACACCAGATTCTATGCTATAGCTCACATGGTCTCTATGTCGGTTAGAAGTAAATCTCCCACAATAATGAACTAAGGTTACTTCAAGAAGTATCTCATATGTGTTTTAAGATGATTTCTACTTGCATTGACCATGATCACAATTATATTTTCTAACCTCTTATCTTATGTTTTAACTTGGTCTTTGCATGTCATCTAAAAGCCCTTTTAGCATGATTTCGTACCTTTTATTCATGGTTATCATACTTGATACATTCTTTGTACTAACGCATACTCTTGCCTACATTCTTTTAAAATATAGGGTCCGACGTTCCAGTTTCGCATCTCTGTGGATAAAGATCACTTAGTAGATATTGAAGATTGGTGAGTCCTCATGTTCCGAGGACCGAGCCTTTATTTCTTATTGTCTTTACTTTTCAGTATTGTATGTGATGTATAGGTTACGTCCTGATCACTCTGGATGTACTAGATGGCTTTGAGACTATGTTAGACTTCCGCTACATTTTATCAACTCTTATGTTTTAAAATTGTCTTGTAGAACCCTCTTGATTTCTATTATCTTGTATGATGTATGCTATGTGGCTTGTGTAGGGCCTCTCAGGGTCCTATACGTCATGTTATGCCTAGAGTATGCTTTGGGTCGCGACAAATTAGGACTGAGACCTTTAGTAGAAATCCCATAGTCCCAAAACTTGTACCCCTATAGGATTTTAAGGGTCACCCGTTAGTCCATGACTAAATCCTTAGTGCTTTGTAGACATTAGCTTCGTGGTACCACATTAGCTCAGATCAGCCTTTAGGCCCTGACAAGATATATTAAGTCTTTTTAATAGGGATTGTACATTATACTTCATGTTTATGATTATATGTAGGTTTTAGTATCTCCCATAATTTTGTTATAATTTCATTGCATGACTTTGTAATCAGTTATATCAGTTTAGTATTCATCAGTGCATCTTATTACTTTTAGTCCATAGGTATTAATATCATGTTTTTTAAACAACCTGACATTGATCCCAATTCACGGTTGAATTGAAGCCTCATATCGCCCAAGTAAATCAACTATTTAGAATCAATAACTTTGTGTCGTCATCACCAATATCTTTAGTTAGGCCAACACATTCCACTAACACCGATAATCATGCAAAAACATCGTGCTATCAGTACGAAGGGCTCTAAAATCTTTCTTTTTGCATGTTATAAGATAATGCAAATGGTCTCAATATCATACCAACCATATAAACATTGTCCAGATGAATGGTGAAGAACACATGGTGAATCTACCTTTCCGATTGAAGCTTTGGCGTAACAATTTAGTGTGGCATGTACCTTTTCAATCAAGGATTTGGCAAACTACCACTTGGTGATTTACCTTCCTCCGGCATTATGCGCCGGTTGAGACAATTGATACTTTAATTTTCATGGCAACTTTCATGAGATCAATTGGAGAATTCATCTTCCTTGCAGTGTTGGTGGAAATAAATAGCAAGCTCTCGTTTCTATTGAGGCCTTAGCAAGATTAACCTTTAGAATAGCCATTTTACAATCTTTATCAGGCAAGTTGGCATCGCACTTCCTTTGCGTCTTTGCGAGAGAGACATTTGGAATACCTATTTTAAATCCTCAGTAAGAAATTCATGGCTCAAGTATGGAGAGAGTAACACTTGGTGTAGACCCTCAAACTTTGGCAAGCTAGTTTGCGGGCAATCTCATGGTTCAAGCTTTGGTGTGAAATTATATCTTCCTTCAATTTGGAGAAATATTTTTATGGCTTGACGGAAGAAGTACATGGAGCATCTTGTTCTTCACACTTTGTGATTTTCAACTTTGTGCACCTTCGCAAAATATTTATGTAACACCTCAGAAATTTCTAAGTTAAGAGCTGAACCATTTTTGAATTGCATCTAAGGTTATACCGAGTGATTCTTAATTGTTCTTAGATTCTAAGGTCAATTCATTAGTGTGGGAATGATTTTGGATATGAATTAAGGCCACTAGAATCTCCTAGCACAAAGTTGAGTTGAAAGCTTTCTTAACGATTGAGTTTCAATATGAGATTCTACTTGAGTTAACTTCAAACAACCATATCTCCCATCACATAAAGAATTAGGTAACACATTACCTATCAAATTAAAGGTCTTCGAGTCCTCTTTCCAATGACACCAAGTTTGCCTCAATCCAAGTCCTGAGTAAACAGTTATGACTGATTTACTAGGGACGCTCTAACCTGGCAGCAGCTCCGCGATGGCTTCGCGTTACGGAGTGAATACGGACCTCACTAGGGCTGCATATCGATCGGTTCGGTTCGGTTTTGAATATTATCGGTTTTTCTTATTGGTTATCGATTTGTAGACTAGCTAAACCGTTAAAGAACCATTAAGTTATCGGTTAATCGGTTATCGACCTTTATCGGTTCGGTTATCGGATTAACCGTTAACATATCACACAATTTTTTTAAATCAAAAATCACATTAAGAATTGAAGAAAATGTAATTAAACTAATTAACTCCATGTAATTATTTACTGCAGATTGCAATTTGCAACTAGAAAACTAGAAACACGAAACAGAGGCAAAACATTTTCTTTTCCAAATTTCCAAATTCTAATCACCTGTCACCATAATCCATATGACTAGAAAGTAGAAACAGAATTAAACAAACTTTCTTTTTCTAATCTAATCAGACTCAACACAGCACTACTAGCCAACACTCAACACAGCAGTAACACCCGTAAGGCCTAGCCGTCACCGAACTCTCAACACAACACAACAAGTCAACAACACTTGTAAAATTACAACTGAACAGTGAACAGTCAACACCAAACACTCAACACAGCAGCAAGCCAGATACTCATAGTCTCATATCCTCACACAATATCACAATTCAATCACTTAATAGTTAATACCCAACAGGGTAACACTCAACACAAGTACACAATGTCACAACAACAACAGGCCAACCACCAACAGCCACAACAGTCAACACTCAATATAACAACACTTAAATAAACTTTTCAACACAAATATGAAATATCATATTAAAATAACGGAATAAAACAGCAGCACTACAAGTTGCATGCCTGCAACATTGCAGAAGTCAAAATGCAGCACAACTTAAAATTGTCTAACATAAAGTCACTGTCAGTCTGCCACAGCCCACACAGGCACAAACAGAATTTCAAAAATTTAAAATAGCAGTCACACAACCTGAAAATTAAGTCCAAACATAGTACTAATAGTTCATGTTCAAGTAAGCAAAATAATAACTAGTCATCAATCCTTGAGAGTTGACGATTCTGGTTCCTGTTTTCCAAACAACGCTTAACATGCCTCCTTAAGGAGGCAGTCCCAGTATTGTGCGAATGGTAATAAGTAACAAGGCCACAATGAATACATTTTACTGTCCACAATCCATCTTCTTTTTCTTCAAGTTTTTTTATAGTGATTCCAAACAGGTGATCGAGCATTAGAACCATGAAGTCGAGGCATGATGAAATCTGATTAACAAAGAAACAGAGAAAGTATTAGATATTTTGATGGCTAAAATGAAAGAAAAGTCAAGATGAACTGATGAAGAACACCAAGTTCTACTGGGAGCTTGCTTTGCACAAATATTTGTATTAACCATAATTTAACACACTCATTATTCATCAGAAAAGAGAAGTCAATCATAAATCAGACATACAGACAAGATAACACATGTATATAAAAGTTCACCTCAATTGTAAGACATCTACCTTCCTTCTCCTTTAGTAGATTTAGTGAAGGAAACCTTCAATTTTACATGTCATCAATGCAAAGTTCTTTTCCAAGTTTAGCCAAATCTAAAGAGAAATACGATAACAAGTCAAGGCTCAAGGCTTGAACAATAAAATTATTAAATAAACTATTCACAATTTTACATCAATGAGGTTCTTTTATTACCTTCTTCAAGTTGCTCAAGAAAATCTAAATCTTCCTCAATACTTATGGGTTGTGGCTCACTCTGAAGCCAATCTTGAAGACACACTAGATCTTGTACCAATTTAGGAGTTAATGAACTCCTAAATTAATCAAGTATGCGCCCTCCAGTACTAAAAGTACATTCAGATGCCACAGTGAAACAGGAATAGCCAACACATCCCGAGCCATCTCAGAAAGAAATGAAAATCTAGGTGAGTTAACTTTCCACTAAAGCAATACATCAGAATCTGATTTTCCAATTTCAGTTTCTTCATCAAGATATTTAACTAATTCTGACTTTGAACTTGCTCCTCCATTTTCAGATGTATGTTTATGTAATTCCTTAAAAAAAAATCCAAATTCTCCTACAGACCTTGAATCAGAAGTATCCACCTCAGTTGAAGAAAAATGGCCATTTTTATCATTTGAATTAGGCTTTGTATACTCATTAAACAAAGATTCCATGTACGTTCGCACACCAATTTCTAAAGCAGACCCTTTTTCTCCAAACATCTTCTTAAGTGCAAAGCCAAGAGTGTTAAATTTGTGACGAGGATCCAAAACACATGGTATGAAAATCATCTTATTCATTTTTTCAGTATCACCCCAATATTTGTCAAATTTCTCCTCCATATTTTCTGCCATTTTAGCCAAAATATGATCTTCATTTGATATCAATTAATTCTAGTAAACACCAACTTGATAAATTTCAAGAAAATGAAGATTTGATGTAACATATCGTGATCCAGATATCTTCAAAGTAAGATTAAAAAATATTTCAAGAAATTTTGTAATTCTCTTTACGCCCTCCCAATCACTACTCAAAAGTGTACCGATAGAATTTTAATCCACAATATCAACAAACTTAAGATGTAGTGTCAAGCCAATATCATGATTGGCGTACTCTACAATTGCACCTTCATATTCAATAACCCTGCTCAACATCATGTAGGTGGAATTCCACCTTGTAGGAACATCCAAGCATAAAGACTTTTTAGCAAGATTTTCATCTTCACAACATTCTTGAAACTTTTTCCACCTAGCAGGAGATTGTCTGATGTATGTCACTGCTTGCCTAACTCGTTCAATAGACATATTTGCTTATTTTGTACCGTCTTGAACAATAAGATTTACAATATGAGCCATACACCTTATATGAGGGTGACTACCACCTATTGGGTTGGTCCCCATTTAGTTAATTGCTTAGACAACTCAGTTATCGCCACACTATTTGAACCAGCATTATCAACTGTAAAAGTGAAAATTCGATGCAATCCCCACTCATGTAAGCACTTACTAATAGACTTTCCAAGATCTTCACCTCTATGACTAAATATTGGACAAAAGTTGATAATTCTTTTATGACAAGTCCATTTTTTATCAATCCAATGAGTAGTAATGACCATATAATTGATTCTTTGTATGGAAGTCCAAGTACCAATAGTTGAAGAAACCCTTTGTTGTGTTTCCTTAAAAACAGTCATCAACTTATGTTTTTCTTCATCAAAAAGATCAAAACAATCACGAGTCACAGTGGTACATGAAAGAATGTGGAAACAAGGTTGTGCTACTTTCATAAATTGTTTAAAACCTTCTTTTTCAACAAATCTGAAAGGAAGTTCATCTAGAATTACCATACGACACAAGGCCTTTCTACACTCTTCCTGGTCAAATTTCCATGGAACAACAACTACATCACCCTTGTTACCCCCATCATTGGTTGAAATGCTAATCTTGATTGTTTAATATCAATATTATAAGGCATCTTTAGGCATTTGGTTATATGAGTAAGCATTGACGTTGTACCATGCTCATTTGTGTCAGCAAAATACTCTTTCTTACAATAGTTGCAAACACCCTTTTCACTTCCATCAGAATCAGTTTTATGAGTAAAATGATCCCACGCACCAGATCATTTTTTCCTTCCTTTATTTACTTTGGACTCAACAATTTGACTTTGACCTATTGCATTTGAATTAGAAGTTCCACTTTCACCAACAACCTTATCAATTATGATATTTTCAGCCATGATACTTTCACCAAAAACTGCGCAAAGATATAAATTAATCGTTTATTGAACTATTTTTTATAAGAGGACGATGAAGTAATGAACTGTTGAAGAAACTAAACAAAAACTAAGTAGTTTTATTAAAGCAAGAACTACAAAGTACAAACAGTAGGCAAAGTAGAATCAGATTTTACACACATGACAATAGACGCATCACTCAAAGCAGCAACTAGAAGACAACAAAGTACAAACAAATGAGCCAAAGTGCCAAACCAAATGCCAATTCAAATAAAACAGTAATGCCTATTCAACTATTTCAATTGTAGTTTTCTCATTATTCAAATCCAAACGTCGCAATGAAATCGTGAAATTAAAGTGCAATTTAGACTTACCAATAGCAGAGATTGAGAAATCATGAACTATGAGAGTTCTAATTCTAAAAGTGAATTGTGAGCTTCTAAGTTCTGACTTCTTAAAGTGGATGGAGGCAGTGAGAGTGAGCGACTAGCTGTTCTAACTTGTAAGACCTAATTAAAAATTCACAATCATTTTCTCATAATTCAAATCCAAACATCACACTTCATAGTGAAATCTTGAAATTAAGTGAATTTCAAATTTTGAGACTTACTTGTGAGCAGTGAGCGACTGAGAACCTGAGACTGGAGTAGGCCTGTGCAAAAGTCGTGAGAACTGAGAACTGAGAAGAGTAAGACTCGAAGTCTCGAGCAGTCGAGCTTCTAACTTCTAAAATTTGAGCACTAAAAAATCAGCACGATGAAATATGAATTTGGACTTTGAGCAGTAAAATCGTGACTCATTGAGGTGTCATCATTACCTTCCGTCTTCGCCTGAGTGACTGGAGTAGTCGTCGCCTCGCCGGACGCCTGAGTGACTGGAGTAAAATTGTGACTCGTTTGTTAGTCGTTGCCTCGCTTAAGTGACTGGAGCAACACTTAGAATCTTTGGAGTTTGGACTTTGGAGAAACGAGAGGAGCGGCGAGAACTAAAGAAGTTTTCTAACCTAAGTCCTAAAAATTAAAAACCCTAAGTCCCTAACTGAGAATTTTGAAATTAGAAATTAGGAATAAAAAATAACGGGTCTTATCGGGGTATCGGGTACCCCAGAATTTTGCCTTCCCAACCCGACCCCCGAACTGTTAATCCAATAAAATGAATTAATGAACCGAGCCCTGAACCAATTACCCAATATCCCGACCCGTTATCCCAATAAACCAAAAATCAGTTCGGGTTAATGGTTTGACCCAATTTTCGCACAGGTCTAGACCTCACTGTCCGCTGGAAAAATATTCTGAATTCCAAATTGTTTTATTTATTTATTAAAGGGTATTTTAGTCCTAAAAACCCTTAGAAAGTCATCTAAATTACCCTAAACGTGTAGAAAAATCAGTTTTCATAATCAAACCCTTTCAGTCACTCCTAAATTTCTACGCTCAAGAACTTCAAGAAACGCTAAGGCTAGGTAGATTTTCCTTCAAATTTCTTCAAGAACATTGTTCTTTCCAGGTATATGAGGTTTCCCATAGTGATGGATTTGTTCCTCCTCACGCCAATCATTTAATTCTTTCATTAAATTGTCCATGAAATTGTTTATGTAAGGATTCTTGAAGAGTTCTTGAGTTTTAGCCTCATTCTTTAACAATGGAGGTTTTTGGGTCTTGAGAATAAGTGGTGTTTCTTGATAGAATTTGAGTGAGATTTCAATGAAATTGCATTGGTTTTATGAATTAAAGTGAGTTTTGAAAAAAAAATGGCCAAAAGTTCGCGTCCAGGTCCGCATCGCGGAGACGTTTGAAATTTCCATCTTTAGTCGAACACCTCATCTCCACGACGCGTAGAGGATCCGAACTCTTCTATCTCGAAAGTTTTTTCACTACCAAAAATTTAATTCCCTCTACGCGTCGCGCCAGTGTTCCTTTGAATCATGTCTTCGTTCTCTTTGTGATATTAACTCTTAAAGTCTTCATTGATCCTTGGGAGATCCTACATATCCTAATCACATCTCTTAATTTACATTTCAAATTAAAGTCAAGTTAAGAGAAAAGTTCAAGTGGTCATTTTGAGTAACTTTTGAGAATTCTTTTGCATTTAACTATGGTTTTGAACTAAGTCTTGAGGAAGTGAGTATGAGAATCAGGAGAACTTTTATTAAGTCGTTCTTGCCCATAATTCCGCATGAACCTTATGTATTTAGTATCCTTGAAATGAGTAGTATCGTTGAGTTCTGATCTCTTGATTTCTTAAGTTCTGAGTATTGGGTTTCCTATAGTGTTATTGAAATCCTTGAGTTGATTCGTTCATGTCTATATTTAAGCATGAACCTTATTTTGAGTTATAGTCTTGAGAGTCTTTGAAAACCAATCATTGTGTTTTAAACTGAATTTTGAGGAAAAGTTTAAAATTTGTATTTCATAATCACTTAAGAGTTTCAATGTTATATATATATATATATATGTATGTATGTATACACCTATGTTGATTATTGGACTTGAAAGATAAGTTCATAAGTGCATGTTTTAAGAATGTAATCACGTCTAATGTTTTGAAAAGTATTTCAATAAGGCAAGAAGTCCATTCTTTGTAATGGGTGAATTGAGTATAAAGTTATATCAAGTATTTTGGAAATAGTAACGAGCATCGAATTGGGTTAGAGTCTTTTATGTCTCGGAAGTCCCATAAAACTACGTAGCCAGCGTAGGATAGGATAGCATTGATTATTCATGTGCACTACCTCTGAGAAGGCCAATTAGATGGATCTATAGTCACGATATCATCTTATACCCCGACAAAGTATAGGATGGCCCTTGCAACGTGGGTGAAACGTTGTATCATTGTTAGGCTCATGGTAAAGGTTGTCGGTTAGAGAAACTCCCCACAAGTAAAGTATATATTTTTCACATTGCTTTTATTGCATATCTTATTGTAAAACTTAAATGGTTTTCACTTCATGTTCATGTATTGATTCAATTGAGTTGCTTTCAGTCATTCAGGTCAGTTAATTGTTTACTCTAGCCCTATCACTATGTACTGACACCATTTGACCTGCATCGTCTTATGATGCAGATACAGGTGCTCAGGATCATCAACATGCGTTTCGTTGAGATCACTATTCACTCGCAAATAGTATTTGGTGAGGCCTCCTTGCTTCCGGGAGACTCCATTTTCATTCAGCTTAGTAGCATTGAAGATGTCGTGGGTCTTGTCCCGACATCTATCTTACATTGTTAGAGGCTTCATAGACAGACTAAATTAGATGTTTCCATTCTTTTTCCAGGATGTTTTATTTAACTTATGACTCATGTTAAGTATTTTTGCAAGACAGTATTTTTAAGACCTTAAATGTCTAAGCGTTCACCTATTTTAAGCTTCCGCATATTGTTTAGTGTCATGTAAGTCATGTAGCCAGGCCACGAGTTCACTTGGGGATCTGAAATGGTTCTTGAGCGTCAGTTACGTTCAGGGTGTAGGTCTGGGTCATGAAAATTTATTTTTTGATGTATGAGCAATGAAACTGTGAGCGACTTGATCCTACAAATTGCACTCATTAGTCTACAATATGTCAATATTTTGATTCAAAATTCATTTTGGATTGATCATAATTGATCATAAATTAGTCAACACTCGACTACCTATTAACTTTCTACTCTAATTTCCGACTTCATACCCTCTTATCTATGGTTATGCGCTAAGTAAGTTGATGATGTGTCATACCATGGCCAACCTCTCACATCTCCTCACCAAGGGTGTAGCTAAAGCCACCCCAAGGTGTCCAACTAGACACCCTTCGTCGGAAAATTACATTATATATATAACTTCTACATTTAAAGGATATATATTTAAAGTTGGACACCCTTGACAAAAGCTATGTCGTTGGCGCATTGGTAATGGGTGACCATTTGAATGAAGGAATTCCATATTTGAACCCCAAATAGCACAAACACTGCTCCTCACTGGGCATCCGTACATTTCTTCTTCATATGTTTGAATCATCTCAGTATCAAATCCCTCATCTTGTCCACCGTAAAGTCACTTCCACTTGGTCCCGAACTGTTTGGGTATTTGCCCTTATTTTCTTACCATATTTTAAGCTTTATTTTTTCCTTAAAGGGTAGTCAAAGTATTATCATAAATGCTTGAACTTTTCCTGAAAGGAAAATATAATTCTCTTCCATATTTGGTTTATACTTTCTTGGAGGAAAATTCTATAAATTGAAGACTTATCTTTTCATATCAAGAACACAATAGAATCCACAATGTAGTCGTTTAGAGAGTTTTGTTTATGGAGAGATTTTCTCCCAACATATTTATGTTTTTCAATATTAGTTTTATAATATGTAGGCCAATTGGCCAGATCATATAATAATATTATATTTTTAGTATAAGTTTTTTTCATCTAATTTATCACCGTCTTAATTTGCAATTCTAAACTTCCGCATGACACCCTAATCACTTTCGAACCCAACAAGTTGTATCAGAGCACATGATTTAATGATCCAATAGTTGAACGAAGTTGAAGACATGTTCAAGACTGTTTCAAATCAATTTGCAATCAACGTGATGGTAATGAAGATTTTTTGTGCTACTACTTATGGAGAAAAAAATCAAATATATTTTCAACAATATCCTGTTGCCCCATCCGTTAAAACAAAATCAATTTCCAACCTATGATTACTTTAAAGCATGGGCTCCAACTTTCAAACCTTGCAAACTTTTAATGCTCAGGCTCCACTTTTAACTCATACATCTTACTTTTAACGCATGAAACTCACTTTTAACTCATGCATTTTATTTTTAACGCATGAGCTTCACTTTCAACGCATGCATATTATTTTTAACGCATGAGCTCCACTTTCAACCCTACTCATAACAGGGCTCCAATTTTTAACTCATATCAATTTTTAAATCATGGTAAGTAGCAGTGATACATGAAGATTGTGTGAAGAAAGAGGATAGAGATTATTTTGCCAGAAAAATTCAAGCCAAAATGGGAGATTTGTTAGAGATTTGCCCTGATTTTCTTATCATATTTTAAGTTTTATTTTTTTGAAGACCTCTCTTCTCATATCAAGAACACAATAGAATCCACAATATAGTCGTTTAGAGAGTTTTGTTTATGGGCAGATTTTCTCGCAACATATTTATGTTTTTCAATATTAGTTTTATAATATGTAGGTCAATTGGTCAGATCATATAATAATATTATATTTTTAGTATAAGTTTTTTTTCATCTAATTTATCACCATCTTGATTTGCAATTCTAAACTTTTGCATGACACCCTAATCACTTTCGAACCCAACACGAACTAGATGACAAATTTAATAATTCAAGAAAAACGACATCACTATATATTTTATCATAGTACAATTTTGTTAATCTCGTTCATTGATCTAACAGATCTCAAGTCATACTCAGGAGCCTAGTGTAATAATAGGTCATTGTTCAAATTTAGATGAGTAAAAGTTTTAACTTTAAGGGACAAGTACCCCTAGACTATGATCGAAATCTCAGATACACACTTTAACTAAACTAAGGTCTTATTACCTCCTGAACCTATTTTTTTTTGTAATTTGGTACACCTTTTTCGCTTACGTGGCATCCAAACATTTCTCACGCGCCTCAATTGTGTGGAGTCACGAAGTGTGACACGTAAGCCAAAAGGTGTATTAAATTACAAAACAAATGAGTTCAAGAAATAATAGGACTTTAGTTTAGTTAAAATATGTATCTGGATTTTCGATCATAGTGTAGGGAGTACTTGTGCCTTTTTTTTTTTTTTTGTCCCAATTTATTGTGATGATATAATTTGATTGAGACTTTAGAAAATAATAGAAGATTTAACCAAACATACGTTATCAAACATATAGTGGTGGTGAAAGTCCTAACATGCTAAAATTAATAATTAGTTTTCAAAAAGAAAAAAAAAAGTTTCATTCTTTCTTAGATAATTAAAATAACAAATATATTACATAAAATATTGTGGCTACTAATTTCTTTTTCTTTTTTTCCTACATGCTTTTGAATGGGGGACGATGAAAAAGGATTATGATTAAAGAAAAAAATATATATATATATACAACTCCAATTTCCCCCACAGCTATCTATAAAGAAGAAATTAAGTTAAAGAAAATTGTCTCTATTTTATGGACCAATCTATGACCCAAAAAGGGTAGTTTGACACTCTTTTTCATATACACCACTAAAATAAATGCATGTCCTCTAACATTCAAATAATTGATCATTAGATTTTTGTGTGTCATCAATCATCAAGTACATAGATTCTATTGAATGAAAACAAAGGTTAAAAACTATTCCTACAATATCTTCACTTCAAATCTAGATAACTTTAAAATAATTATATAAATTTTCATAAACTCATTTTACAATAGTTATATTATAAAGATCCGTTTTAAATTGATTATATTTATATTGATTGTCAATTTACCACAATATTCCTGCTTTATTAAAGATCTAAAATCGACAACGTGAATAAACTCACACTAATAAAATTGCTAAAACTCGTCAAAATTATCAAACATAAAAAGAATTATTTCTCGTCTTAGGAATCAACATGTATAAAAGAGTTCTCTTTTTGTCGGTTGGAATTTTTTCAGTACTAAAACAACACTTTTGTTGGACAAATCTTCAAGAAAAAGAAGAATTAATGAGTTTTTATGTGTTTTCATGCTTTTACTTTTTTTTGATTCGTCTTTTCCCCAAAAACTACATAATTAAACGTCACTAAAGTAATTTTAAAAAAATGGCTAGTGACACTTTTAGTACTAGATTTATTAAGTAGGCAAACCTGAAACAGTAACACTAAATTAGAATCTTATAATTGGAGCCTAACAAGCCTAACCTCTTTTTACCTAACAAAATCATTTTAGGTTAATAATGTAAAGTTTGTTATAATTAATAATCGAAGGACTTTTATGTATTTTAGGTAAGAAGGCAATACGAGTTCTTTTTTAAAGTTAGTTCAGAATATTCGAATCGATTTTATATACAGTATAGTAAGTTGTTCATTATAGTTCTTTTATGGTATGGTGTGCCATGCCTATTTGACTAGGAATTTTACAAGTATAATACATATATAGTTATGAATAAGCTTTCACATGCAGATATTATTTATATTTAATTTATAATTTCTGCCTCTCAATTCTCATAGAGTATTTAAACTATGTATTTCGTTCATTACACTTTGTTTAGCATTATTTTATTATAAATTTGTCACAAAAAGGTATAATTTTATATTTCTCATATAAAATGTTTTATGCACGAACATTATGTTGTGTTTGGATGCGCTTATGTCCTTAGAAAGTATTCTCCAAAAGTGAAAACGAAAATCGAATCGGATTTGAAATTATAATTTCAAAATATAATCATTTAAATGTTTTTGAACATTTGATATTATAAGTTTCAAAATCTTTATTTTTTTATTACACTTTGTGTCAAGTCAGGGGAGGCGCTATGAGTCTAAAATAGGACAACAAATTTAGGCTCCTAATTTGAGGAGCCTTATTTTTTTTAAAAACAATAATAAGTTATAGATATTTTTATTTTTTTTAAAGTATTGGGAATTAATTATAAAAAATATTAACTTTTCATACTAGAGGAAAGAATTACTAAAAGTTTAACAAGTCTAGAATAATATGACTCAAGGAAATTAAATGAATTCGCTATAATAAACTTCATTGAAATAATTAAAATTTAAGGCCTCCAATCTCCGGTTGAGTTTAACTTTAGGCCATTAATATTTTTGAGTTGTCTCGTGTCTAATAATAGAAGGGCAAATGAGTAATATATTATTTGTGCAACACGTACATATATACGAGAGTAAAAATATCAAACATTATTACTTTTATAAGATGTCATGGTTTTGGAAGTAGTATTTATAGATTTTTATTTTATTTTTAGTATTTTATATGGTGTTCGATATCTACATCGAAGTCTGACTATTTTGAATTTGTGCTCCATGGAGCTCTATTTGGAAAAAACGCTCCCTTTCATGAATTTTTTTTTTTATATTAAACTCAAATTCAAAAATTGCGGTTAAAAAAAAAGAGCAACCTTATCCGATGGTGATAATATTTATAGAACTTGACTCCCAAGATTATTATATATACTTTTATAATGAAAATAGATTTTGGAAGTCAATAATTGTACCACGTAGAGTAACAACCACCATTCCTTTGTGACAATGACAATATATATAAACTTGACATGACTGTACTTTTAGTTTGAGCCTAGAATTTATATTTATACTTAACTTTATAGGTATTAATTATCATGTAATAAATTAATTGGGTGTTCTCTTACGTTACTTTGGATGATAGAAAAGATCTAGCTAGCTAACCCCTAATTAATTAATTATATTCCTATTGTCTAAGTAAAGAAAAATCAATATCTTACGTACATAGGTAGAAAAAATAAAACAATATCTTCGTAAATGAAAAAATCCATCAACATTAAAGCGTCTTAAAAAATTGTCGTAGAAGAACAAAAATGGCAGACATAATACATAAACCTATATCATTTAACTTGAACTCATTTCAAATTTATGACGTAGTAATAATTAGACGAGTCCCTATTTATTGTTGTTGTTGTATGCAGCATTAATGTGTGTGTGGTAGAGAGTAGGTGAGCAGCAGTGATGGAGAAAGTGAAATTCCACCCAAAAATGCAAACTTTTCATCTCTCTCTCTATATATATATATATATATATATTTTCAATTTCTTAACTGGACTTAGGTTATTACATAAACATTCATTTAAAGTACTTAGTATACTTGTCTAACATTCAAGGTACGTACACGTGCACTCTTGATGTGTATATGAATGTGTCAGGGTGTACCCTGGCCTAGCTTCATGATTTGATATGAGTTTCAGAGAGAGAATTCAAAAGTTTAATATATAAATTGTCCTTTAATTTGACTTTAGCTGATAATTATGTGTTTCAATTTTGAGTATATATGAATAAACATTTAAATTTGTATAAAGTTGAGTAAGTAAACACATATACCCTACTTGACGTCCTACATAGCGTACTACGTGCATATACGTAGCAATTTTACATCCTACATAGCGTTCTACGTGTATTTTAGACATTATAAGTAGCAATTTCTTATATCCTATATAGCGCTCTACGTGTATTTTACCACATGAACGTGTGTGTCTACTTGTTAAACCTTACACAAATTCAAATGTCTTTTTGTGCATACTCAAACTTGGAGGGCATATTTATCAGTTGTTGTCAAGTTAAAGAGTACGTTTATGTATTATATCAAATTCATAATGTAGGACTCGTTTTATCATTAAAAATATATATTTTTTATTATTTGAATATTATTGTTTGTCCATAAATTCAATTTCGACTTAGAAGCGTATTTCAAATTTGAAAGAAAAAAAAACAGTTTATAAGGTGTTTTTCAGCTTAGTGGTCACTTTTGAAGTTGTATTTCATGGTATGTTCATCATGCAAATTGTGAAAATTGAATATATATATATATATATATATATATAAAAGTGAAAATGATAATTTTAAATTTGGAGGTATTTTTAAATTTTTATGAAGAATTTAGAGTGAATAAGATGTAAATAACTTTTTAGCATTTTTCAAATTAAATAAATTCAAACATAAGTATTATTTTAATCATTTTTTTATTTTAAAAAAATATAATCAAATACAACTTCATTTTTAAATTTAACATTATCAATTTGAGATAAAATAAAAAATATTTAAAATTTGTAACTAAACACCTTCTTATAGCTAATAGGATTAGAATAAATACAATGTCTTGTTTTTCCTTCTACACAATAGTGGATATGTACACCTAAGAAATTACATCTAAGACAACTGAATTTATTTTCTGTACGTAACATATTTTTGAAGGCATTCCACGCTTTTAACATGTGTTTTAAATTATTGAGAATTTTATTGATATAATCGATGATTTATCATTTAATATTTTTTTTCCATATAAATTTAGGTAATTGAATAAAAAAAAATACTAGACCACATTAACTTTAACGTCTTCCTTTGTTAACACAAAGATTTGTTGAATGTTTGGCCAAATTTTTGTAAGTCTATTTTCTCTTCTCCAAAAGAGTGCTTTATGGGAGATTTAAAGTGTTTGGCTAAAATTAAAAGTATTTTTAAATAGTACAATAAGCAATTTTTATTGTTGGAAGAAGTTATAAATATTTGCTTTTCCCAAAAAGCAAAAGTAAAAAATAATTTATTTTCAAGATAAAGTTATCCTTATAATTTAGAGAAAATAGTCAAATGCCCCAACCTATTAGTCAATTCTTAACTACATACTTATACTTCATGAGGGTCTTATTACCCTCCTAGATTTTTTTATTTTCGATATTTTGTAACCCTTAAACGTTGACCTGTTCAAGAATGTGAATACACCTCTTGTAAGCGCGTAACGGTTCAACAAAAAGACATAAAATAACTAAAATTGAATCAAATAGTCCATGTGGCAATCTCTCATTGGAGATTATATAATTAATTCATTTTTTGTAATTCTTTCCTTGTTCTTATATCACAAAATTGTTATACTCATTTCATGATTTCTTCAAGTTTTTCTCAAAGTCCTTCAATGGTGGTCTTCTAAATTTCGTCTCTAGGAGCTTCAAATCAGTTTGTAGCTACTGATTTATGCTTAGTTAATCATACATCAACCGTTTTTGGCAACAACAATCACCTAACTCATAAGAAACTTTCATATATGAAGCTCAATTATGGAGTTCAAGTTTTTTCTTAAACCCCTCATAATTTCCGCAAAAAAAAAAAGAGTCAAACCACAATGAACCAACAATGGTGAATTTGAAATTTCACTTTCTAATTTCATTCTTACCAAATTTGTTTTTCACTCCCACATTTGTGAATACTTATTTGTGGATTTTTATTTTTGAGTTTGATTTCAAATTGAAAGTTTATGTAGACTAGCTATGGAGTTGTTCTTCTTCTTTAATTTGGTGTAGAGAATTTTTCCTCATTTTCTCTTATTATTCTCTAAAGAAATCATTAGTATTTTGGAAAAACAATCTCTATTTGAAAGCATTTTTTGTAAATTTTAATTTTCAGGTTTGATAAAAATGGAAACTTTACATAATATTACAGGGGATTATTAAATTATTAGTTTGATTAGGTTTATAATTTACAAGAAAAAAAAAATGAATATAGAGTGATTCATCGCGTGTGCTGCACAGCTTTGAAAAAAACTGGTTATGATTTTTTAGGGAGGTGATTATTCCATATTTAAATAGTTCAGGGGGGATAAGTGTGTAGTTGAGAATTGGCTAATAGATTGAGGGAGCTTTTGGCTATTTTCTCTATAATTTATAAACAATTGTATTTATAAGAATAGTTTTTATTAATTTAATTCATACTTATTCACCCATTAGCCTCCTGATAAATATGGCGCACTTTTGATCGATTTATCCATTCAACATATATGAATACAATATGTTTTCTAGTATGAATTGATAAAGTTTTTATTTTGAGAATTTGTTTTCACAATTAATGAAAAGAAAAAGGTGTCAATTGTTTTTGTGTTAGTTACGAAAAAATCGTATTATATACTAGCCAATATTTATTCATAATTTTTTAAGTGATGTTAATTAAATAATTTTAAATCATCTTATTAAATATAAAATAAATATCTGTTAAATATTATTATATTGATAAATTTTAAGGAGTGGATCTCATAATTTTATAGAAATAGTACACTAATTAAATTAAAATTGAACAAAAAAGAACATTTTTTGATAACTCTTTTCAAAAGTATACTCAAATAGACACGTTGATAAAAACCTGTCTACTTCAGCCTCAACTCTTGATTATGTAATAAAATATAAAGAGAATACACATAATATTTAATAGAGTACATTTGATACTCTCTCTCTCCACATTTATTTGTCATGTTGCGCTTTTCGAAAAGTCAATTTTACTAATTTTCAAAGTTAAACTAGATTTCATTAATTCAATATTTTAAACAAAAAAAATTAGATATTCAAAAACTATACGAAAAAATACATCGTAAAATGTTAGTCAATTTTTTTTATAGTTTGACTCTAAAAATAAAAATAGTGATCATTAAAAGTGGACAAAGGTAGTACTGTATTGATGTAGGATATAGTGGAGTAATATTTCCTTATTTATAAACATCATCATTATCTAGAAATGTGATGACACTGAATGAGGTTGTTGTAATTGATAATGTCTCAAAAACAAAAAAAAAAGTTGGCTTGTGATTGGCATGATTTTAATGTTTGGTGAGGTTAAGGTTTAATTTGGACATGGTATGAAAATATGAATGATGATTGCAGGGGTGTCGGATTTTTTGACAACTTCACCAAAACTGCTCAATTGTGTTTCAAGTTTTATGTCTCTTCTTCTTTTATTGTTTGTGCCTCCTATAATAATTGCCTCATTTCTAGAGGCTTCCATGTTTTTTTCTTAGAAAATATTAATCGTACTTTGAAAAATTATTTAACATATTAGAATTATGTAATTTGAAAGTATATATACACTTATATGTGTATCTGTTATCTAAAATTTTTTAGTAACCAGTGTCTACACATATACATTCATTCAATTTCTGCTTTGAAAACACACACATATATTAGTGTAGTTTTCAGTTAGGATGTGATATTCTATGTGTACAGATACATATATTTTGCTACGTTTTGAATTATAGCAAAATCTTGCTTTTTTTGTGCAAAAATGGGTGTTGATAATATTATTTACGAACTTATTTTACTTCCTCAATTCCAATTTAACAATAACTTAAGCTCAAAAATATATCTCTCGTTAGAATTGTCACTTTAGGAATTCAAGATTAAAATTAGTAACTGTTTCCAATTATTATATCTCAATATTAAAGAAGTGATTTTTTTAAACTATTGCTCTTTTTTTAAAAAAAACCTTAGTAAATTATATTATATATTTATAATGTGCCTGATTTTCTATATTCTCCTCTTATTTTGAAAATTTGTTGAACTTCCATATGTTCATACGTCTCTGTCTCATTCTCCTTGTAAATATTGTTATTATTTCACTATTATTGTTGCTATATGATGACAGTATTAAATCAAAAAATAATTTAAATTATTTGTTTACGAAAATAATTGAAGTTGATTTCTTTTTCCTCTATGTTTCAATTTTAAAAACTTAACAAACCTAAAGATTTCACTTTTTGCTTGTACACACATACAACAAGCCCTTTCTAAATAATTTAGGCCTTCATTATCCAAGCATCACTGGATCCCAAAAAGAAGAGTTGCAACTTCTGTCCAATTGCATGTCCTAGGGCCCAATGATAAGTTATATATAGGCAAAAATGAGACTCACCACCACAACAAATTTCATTTTGATTACTACTATCAATCATCAAAATTAATCTTAACAAAACACAAAGAAGGTCTAAATTATTATTGAGATGATTTCAAATATATAAAATAAAGTAATTAGTTTACAATAACTATAATCATATTGTTATTGATATATGTCGAGATGTGAGGTGCAGGTGTTGATGATCACCCCGATATGCATCATTGCCCTTGACAAACATTCCAGAAATCCAAAAAAAAGAAGAAGAAAAGAAGTCCATAACGAAGAATCCCAAAAGATAGCCAAAAGTCATAGAAATTATATACTAACTAAATATTATGGACACTCAAAAAGCTAAATATAGCTTACATATATACATGAGTTATACACTGACTATACATAATGTTGTACTCAAAAAACTGAATATAGATTAACTATATATGAGGTATACATTAACTATTCATTTCCGACCAACTTAAAATCTCCTCTAAATAGTCCCAAATTTTAGGTATGAAATCATCTCGATGTTTTGAATTTTTTAATATATAATTTGCTCGAAATGATTCACGTTTACTGTACATCAAATTTTAAAGAAGAAGAATTACGCCGAACGGTAATTATCACATCACATTATATCTCATAGTAGTGACCCTTTGCCCCTAAAATAATATTACTCTCAATCAGCTAAATAATATTCTTCCAGTTTGAATTGATTATCTACTAAAGTTACGTTTGAATTAACTTATTTTAGGTGCTTTTAAGCCAAAACAACTTAAGGAAAACACATATTATCCATGGCAACCTATTATCTATTAAAGTTACGTTTGAATTAACTTATTTTAGGTGCTTTTAAGCCAAAACAACTTAAGGAAAACACATATTATCCATGGCAACCTATTAATAGTTTTTCTTTCCAACTAAGCCATTTTAATAGTAAAAGTTATTGAGCTACATGTGTTAGGAGAAGTTTTGATGATTAATAAATGAGTAAATAAAAATAAAATAGGTTCATCACATATCTCAACAAAGGACTGGTAGTTTTCATAACAAATACTGCAAGTACAAGAAATCAATCCCTATCTAGGTTTACAAAAAAAAAAAAAAAAAACTATCAAGAGTGCATCATAAGCAGTGAAGGAACCAGGTCCTTTACAGTGGACTAGAAGAGACCGTTGATCAAGCCAATGTAGATTTCAAGCACGAAAAAATCTCTAAGTTGTCCATATATAGTCTGTTCAACTCCGTTAAGATGAAGGGCTATATCATATGAATTTTTCTATTATATACGTAAAGTAAAGTACTAGAAATAAAACTTGTATTATTAATGATGCAGCGTTGCATGCATATAAAAAAGAATGCAAGTACATTAATGCGACCAATAAAACAACCACTTACCTCTGTCCAAGAGCTTCTTCAAATCAAAGAATGCAAAACCCATAACTGTAAAGAGAATCTTGCTGCAAGCCTCAAACATAGATAAAAAATCACAACTTTGATGTATGGAATAACTTACAAACACTTGATAGATTTCCATAAATATAATGATAGTGTAAAGCATCATCTCCCTTATATAAAAACAATTCAAGGGAACACAAAGGTAACAATTTCCATCAAAACCAATGAGCATTAGCTTGTAATGAACCTCTTAAACGTTAATGAGAGGTGCACATCGCCACACATTCAATCAACAAACAATAAAGATGATCAATAATCAAATATATCGGGGTCATCATATTGAGCTTTAGTTTGCGAAATAATATGTAATGGAGGTGACACCTACATTGATTACAGTAATTTACAACTAATGTTATGGGGTTTGAACAGTGGGCTGCAGGGATGGGGTAATAGGAGGCGGAGGTGAAGAAGAAAAGGGTTTTGCATGGCCGAGCGGTGGCAGTGACGGCGAGGAGAGAGAGGCCAAGAAGGAGAAGAGGAAAATATAAGAGAGAAGCTTTGGGGGATGAGGAAATGGAGAATACGAGGGTACAAAACTTTCAAAAATGACTATAGTTTGGCTTTAATTAGAGTTGTATAGTTATAGTTTACTCAATTACAAATTATAGTTATGCGTTAGAAGAGGAGAAAAGCGAGCAAGACTATTCAAGGGAGGAGAGATGTGAGCGAGATCTAGGAGATAGGTTGAATACATGTTGTATTCGTTGTATCAAGTTGTATCACAAATACAGTTGATACAACTGATTTGTATCAAAGTGAATATAATTGTATTCATTTCAGAAGGAGTGAGGGAGGAGAGATTATGAATACATGTTGTATTCGTTGTATCATGGATACAATTGATACAAAATACAAATATAATTGTTTGAATACAATTGGTTTGTATCATGTATCTAATATAATTAATAATTGTATCAATTGTACTAACGAACACAATTTGTGTCGACGAGTACAATACACAAAATACAAATTGTCATGATACAATTGATACAAAATACACATACAGTTGATATATAATAAAAAATACAGTTGATATGAAATACAAATACATTTGATACCTAATACAAAATACAATTGTCATATTTATGTGGAATGTTTTTTTTAGGTTGCAATTGTTTGTGATGGAGAGAAGGCATGGAAGGAGAGAGAAGTCAATTCCCTAAATGGTCACCCAAGTTTAGGGAATTGCCTCGAAATATCATTTATATTTCAGTTAGAACCAAAATATCACTCAACTATCATTATTTTCCTCCAAATATACTTAACAGTTAACACTTCAAAAATTTCACTGTCTCCTAGTTGGCATGCCATGTCATTGAAACTTTTTTTTAAGAATAGACTTATTTAATTCATCAAACTCATTTAACTAAAATAATGATCTTATTATTTTCTAAAAAGTATATATTAGTTTATTAAGAATAAATTTTCATGCTTAAGAATCTTTTATCATAATTATTTTTTTATTTTTTTATGCTATGAAGAATAGTTTTTTAAAACTTACTTTAATGTCATCGATTCAGAATACTTATAAACACATAAATTCAAAAAATATTGATATATAAATCACTCATGAATGTCAACTTACATCAATTAATCATATATTATATAATGGATCAATAATATTAAAGGTCAATTAACTATTAAAAATAATTAATTGGGTACTTTGAAATCCATACTTACAAGATCTTTTTTTGAAAATAAAATAGAAAGTGAATAATAATTATATTAGAAAATAAAATTTTGATCTTTATTTATCAATATATTAATCTCATATAATATGTATATTATTGAATTAAAATAGGCAATTCAATTAATTATTACTTGTATTTCATGAATTTGGGATGAGATACAAATATATATTGGTGTTTAATTATATGATAAGTTAAAATATAATATAATATAACAATAAAAGAATAAGAATAAAAAATTAAATTAAAAAAAAGTTATATAATAATTTTCTCTTTCTTACCAACTTTTTTGTCAACCTTACAAATTTATTCGAATACTTTTATAAAAAAATTGCTTAAAATTTTCAAATAATTTACTTAGGGATTTTGAAAATTACCAAATAATAATTGCACACAAAGTTTTTTTCATTGAATTTTGTTTGGTAAAATAATATAAAGGAATTAGTTTTTTTAATTTTTTTTTATAATCTTCATAAATTCTTGTGTAATTTATATATTTGATTTGTAGAGACATAAGTTTGATGAATTAAATAGGTCTATTATTTTTTAAAATGATGATTTAATAACATGACATATCAACTGGAATAGGAGACTTATGAGATATTTAGTATTTATTTTTTTTGGATAAAAAATAGTAATAATATTACTCACTTTCTATTTTTTTCAAGAAAAAAATATTGTAAGCATGAATTTTAAAATACACAATTAATTTAATTGTAATAGTTAATTGACATTTAATGTTATTGATTCATTATAAAATTTATGATTAATTGATGTAAGTTAGCATTCATGAGTGATTTGTATATCGATATTTTTTTGAATGTATATTTTTATAAGTATTCGAAATTGATGATATTATAGTACGTTTTAAAAACCTATTCTTCATAACATAAAAAAATAAAAAGTTTAATTATAATTAAAGATTCTTAAGTATGAAGATTTATTCTTAATAAACTATATTTTTTTTAAAAATAATATGATCATTATTTTAGTTAAATGGGTTTAATGAATCAAATCAGTCTATTATTAAAAAAAAAAAAGACTTTAATAACATGTCATGCCAACTAGGAGATAGTGAGGCTTTTGAAGTGTCAAGTATATTTGGAGGGAAAATAGTGATAGTTGAGTGATATTTTGGTTCTAAATGAAACATAAATGATATTTCAAGGTAATTACCTAAATTTGAGTGACCAGTTAGGGAATTGACTCAAAGAGAGAGGCAAGGGAGAATGGAGAGAGAAATTTGTTATAAAGTCCAAACTATAATATTATAATAATTTATCGTAAATACATATTACATATTTGCCTTATCGTATAATTTCCCTTTTTTTTGTTGGTTTCTTTCTCATTCTTTTCTTTTTCTTATCGAAGAAGACCAAAAAATATCCTTAGTATGGAAAATGACTCAAACATCCTTAATCCACATATTAATTTAAAAACCGAAAGAATCTAATAGAGTCGTGTGTTATTATTGAAAATATATTAAATATATTTTCGATTCAAATATTTAATTTATGTTAGATATGTACGAGTTAATTCGTCAAGTCAAATTGAATCAACTAATTAAGTAAAAAAAAAATATAATCGACTTGTGGTATAATTTAATTGTCTTGACGATGAAAAAAATAACGACCAATCTTAATTTATTTGGTATTAACATAAAAAAAGTCAAATCGAGCTCAAATCAATTCGACATAATGTATATAGTGTAATTTTAGTTTTTATACATAAAAATATTAATTATAATCTACTTTGTTAATATATTTTAAATTAGTTTATAGTTTTCAATGTTAAGATAAATTATTTCCAATATGGTCTTGTAAATACTCGTAAATATTTTGTTTTGTATTTAGATCGAAAGTTACAACTATACTATTGTAGATTTCAGATCGGAAGTAAACAATCTACTTTATAAATATTTTGTTTTGTATTCAGTTTAACCAGTTTAACTGCAACCTTTAATATTATAAATTTAACATATTGAACGTTGATAGAAAGTATTTCATACTCATGTGAATTTTACAATTCTTTTAAATTTTTTATTCATTTAACGTTTTAAGTTCTAACCTATCACATGGGTAAGTAAGAATATATTTGATCTCTTTTTTAATCAATGTGTAATTATAAAAAAAAAAAAAAGATTGAAAGAACCAACTAAAATCGAAATAAAAAATCTGACCTTATGTTGATTAGATTAGATTTATGAATTTAATAAACCAATATAATTAATTTAATTATTTTTAATGAAAATTCAATTCAACTCCACTTATGTATATCCCTATTTTCTGTTATACATTTTTTAGTGCAAATATATCTATTATACTTATTATACTTTGGCATCAAATGAATTTAGTGAGTTAAATAAATTTAGTACTAAAAATAAAATTTTAATGATATAACATACTCTCTTCGTTCCTTTTTATATGGCATCCTTACAATAAATAGTTGGTCTATAATACTTGTCATTTTATAAAATCAATGCATAAATTACAATATTCTTCCTGTTTTACCCTTATGAGTTATTAGTCTTACAATATACATTAGACCAACATAGAAAAACTAAGGGGTCGTTTGGTTTGAATAAAAGTTATGCTGGAATTAGTTATGCTGAGATAAGTTATACTGGCATAAGTTATGATGAGATTAGTTATGCTGGGATTAGTTTTATTGCTTGTTTGGTTTGTCATATTCAAACTTATATTCATTTGATAATTTTTAAGAATAAGTTGTTTGTTTACAAAAGTACCCTCCACCTTATTTTGTTTTTTTTTTTTAATATTTTTTTTGCAAGCTTTAGTTATTCATTCTTAAAAATAATTTTTTCATCTTATTTAGCTTAAATATTTTTGTGTGTATATTTCCATGATTGTGCCGTGTGTTTTTAAAATTAAACTTTCATCTTATTTAACTTAAAAAATAAAACTTCCATCTTATTTAACTTAAAAAATAAAACTTCCATCTTATTTAGCTTTAAAATAAAATTTCCATCTTATTTAGATTATAAGTAAAATTTTCATCTTATTTAATTTAAAAATAAAACTTTCATCTTATTTAGCTTAAAAATAAAACTTCCATTTTAAGTTTATTAAAGTAAGAGAAATTTTATTAATGAAGTTATCTACATTTTAATTGATATATAAAATACGGAGAAGGGTCTAAAATGCCCCTCAAGTATTTGAATTGGTACAAAATTACCCTCCATCCACCTATCGGCCCAAAAATACCCCTGACGTCCACCTTTCGGCTCAAATATACCCTCGATGTTAATCATTTGACTCATATTTGCCCTTATTTTTAATAGCTCCCTTAAAGTAAAATTATTTAATATTTATTTATTATATTGCTTAATGTGATTGGTCCAAATTTAAACCCTTTTCAAATAAATAATAAAAATGATATTTTTAAAAATTCTATTTTTCTATAAAACCACTTATGATTCATATTTTGACCCAATACACTTGAAAATAATATTGAAAAAATAATTAATTTCATGATATCTTCCTATTGACCTATTTTAAATCGACCCCAATTTATTATAACGTAACCCAATTCATAAATGGGGATCCAAATAAAATCCATACTTACCCCAACTGATTGTCCATCTAAAAAAATATTATTTTCATTAATATACAATTTTCTCTCAATTATCCAAATGTCTTGTTCATTTTCTCTTTTATTCCTTTTTGTAATCTCTTATTCTTAATTAGGATATCCGGGACTCAAACTTGAAATGAACTCACATATTTATATTCTTTTAATTAGTATTATTGTCATGATGGGATGAGGGTGGGGATAAGAGAAATGATTTTTTTTAATTTTTTTTTGGATACACACAAAAGAAAAATGTAATATTTGTACATATTTTCTTAATTAAGTCATTTTTATTGAACTAATTATTTCTACATGAATGCATCGTTATTTTCCTCCTTTTCTCTCTCTTGTTTCTCATAAATTAAAAAAAATAAATTAAAATGGTGCACAAGATTCAAATAGATTTTTTTTTGGAAGAGATAGGAAGTGAAGGGCCGGGAAGGGAGGAGTGTAGAGAGTAGATGCCTAACTTTTTTATAATTTTAAATTTACTATGAAATTCAAAATCAAGTCAATCATGTGAGCTTATATATTAAGTAATTTCAAATTATTTTAACGGAAAAGAGCCTAAAATGCCCTTAAACTATGAGATTTGGTACAATATTACCCTCCATCCACCTAATGAGTATGATCCGTTAGACATAAAGGTATTTTTGAGCTAAAAGATGGACGTCAAGGGTATTTTAGGGCCGATAGATGGATGAAGGGTAATTTTGTACCAATTCAAATACTTGAGGGGCATTTTAGGTCCTTCTCCGTATAAAATATAATTTTTAAGTGAGTAATAAAATATTTAATTAAAAATATGTAATTTAGTAGTGAAGTGAACATTTTAAGAGAAATCAAAATATAAATAAACATAAGAATTAGGCAAATAAATTCAACTTATAATATATTCATGAATAAAAATTGTATTTATAAAATGTAATTTTTAATAGAAAAATATATTATCATAAAAACAACGAATAATTAAGGTTGTGAATGTTATTCTCAATGTTGTTAAAAACTATATTAATATACATGAAAAAAGTGGGGTATAAAAGATAGTTTAAAGGGGGTATTTTACATAATTTATCCCAGGATAAGTTATACTGGGATTACTATTCCACTCCCAGTGAGGGATAACTTATCCAGGAGGCCAGGACTAATTGTTAATTCTGGGATAAGTTATTCCAGCCTTTGCAACCAAACAATGAGTTAAAAGCCACTCAAAAGTTATCCCGGGATTAACTCCTCTTATGCATCACACCAAACGACCCCTAAGTGAATAATTCATGTTCATTGGTCAAATTAATTAATCAAAATAAATTAATTCATATTCATTGATTGAAGAGTTGACTTTAAAAAAAATTAAATAAGGATAAAATAGTAAACTTACTTTATTTCTTAATGCACGTGAAATAAAAAATGGTCAAGTATAAATAGGAACGGAAGGAGTAGCAATTAGGTGACAAGGATGTCAAAATTTGGATGAATATTTTTTAGGTCTTTAGAAAACTAAAGACAAAAAGAAAAGAACAGTTATTAAGAGAAGATCAGGATTGAAGGGTGGGCCTAAAAGAGTGGAGCTGTGAGATGGCAAACTTCAAAATTCGTCAACGCATTCTTCCCATTTTTTTTTCCAAATTAACAACGGCATACACCCAGGATGAGATGATGGACAATGGCGGACATAATAGTTCAGCTGCATTTGGATGTTTGGTTAGGAGAAAGCGAGTTGATGCTGCAACCCCAACAACGCAAACACTAGCAACTCAGCAATTGGCCAGAAAACTCTCTCTTTTTGACCTTGTAGCAATTGGTAATTCTTACCTCTTTTCATTCTGCTTACTCTTTATTGGCTAAGCTTTTATGCTTCACGCACTGAAACTTTCTTCATTGATGCCATCTCTCATAGAGTAAACTAAACATCATAGCACCCTGTGTATGGGTGTTTCTTAAATTTTTTTAGTTTATAGATTGACAAAAAAAACACAATAAAATAATATCATTTGAAGAGCTTTTTTGTTACAATCTTTGCGCCTGAGTTAAATTGGGCAGCCTTTTAAGGGATTGTGGGGAAGAAAATCCCTCAACTTTCGAGGACAAAAAGAGAAGAAATAGAAATGTTGGGATTGGGATTGGGATGGACAAGGATATTCCATGGGTAAGCTAATCCCACCATTTTAATACATTCTATGAGATTGTTATCCTTATCCCACTAACCAAACGCGGGTAAAATAATCCTGCATTTATCCCATGGGATTGCTTTCTCATCCCACATACCAAACAAGAGAATTAATTGAATAGAGTGAATAACTGTGCAACTAAAATTGGCAACTGCTTAAAGCATTACTACTTCCCAGCTGCTTCCTTTTTCCAAATTTTGGTCATGATGTTTACCAAGAAAAATAAGTGAGAACTAGCATGAGGTAAAGGGATTAAAAAACCCAAAAATTTCAGCTACAAACATGAAGGTAAAAGCTACTGCAGAAAATGTAGATGAAGCCATACTTTAGCAATAAAATAAAAAAAATCTTTACCAATTACTCTTCTCTTTTCTGGCGATTGAACCCGTGGAGAAACTGTGTTTTTCCTCAATCATTTTGGTGATTGACCAAAACTTAATTTACGTTCATGAATATGGAAAAAAAAACTTTATTTTATGGTTCGAATGGGTGGAATGCGGATAAGAAGAATGTTGAGGAGCAGGAAAGGCTGAAAGCTTTGGTGTGGATTTGCAGCTTACTTCATGAAGCATTGAAACAAGGCAGAGCATCTTTAATAGGTTTGACAAGGGACAAATTTTTCATTTTTTTGCTCTCATAATTTTTTTCTTCAGTAAATTACTTCATAATATGTTTCATATGTATGTATGATACCATTGCATCATTTACAACCCAACTTGGGAACATAGAATCCCAAGAAATCCTCTATAAATTGGAAATAGAGAATTTTGCTAGATTATGAGCCAACATATTCCATGTTCGAGGAATATATACAATTCTGATTTCTTCAAAAGAATTCATCCATTGCCATATATCCTCACAAACACTATCTATTTCCCAAGATACTATCATCTTCTCTTGTTACATTTCTAGCAAATTATTTGCATCTGATAGTATTGAACCTTTGACCAATCATTTTGTCGCACTCTTTCCAAAGCCTCTCGAATTGCTAGTGCTTTAGCATTATGACCTTCCCTACAAATTGAATTGGGGTGCCAAAGGCATGAAAAAATAACCACACATATCTATAGTTACCATATCAATGCTTGACTTTTCCTTTTTCCCTTGTAAATCTGCATCAGTGAAAACAACAATCGCATCCTATGCCATAGTAATTGTTGCATCTTAAATCCTATTAGGTATACAAGTCAAACCTGCCGAAGGTTGCAAAGCATCGCCATATTCATGTAAATCAAATAAAGCCTTTATTAACTATGTCAATAGGTTCATAGTTATCACCGTTAAAACATAATGAATTTCTCGCTTTCCATATTTTCCATAAAAGAGAAGTGCTCAATGGAATTTGGATACCAACATGTCTTACAAAAAAGTCATTTCACCATAAAGCAAAATTCCCAATGTTTTCTAAATCAGGCCAGTTGATAGGAGAAAACTTCCAGCCTAACTGAGGTTACAGACAACTAAAAAACATATGTCAATTGTTTCTGTTGCTTATTACAGACCCTGCAAACATCACAATTAGGGGTCGTTTGGTAGAGTGTATTAAGAAAAATAATGCATGCATTAGCCTTGTGTATTACTAGTACCTTGTTTGGTACTCTTTTCCAACCTATGTATAACTAATGCTTGCATTAGTTATACACTCTATTGTGTATTAAGGTGTGTATTGCTAATACCATGGATTTCTAGGTATTAGCAATGCAATGGTTTTAATGCATGCATTAACTCAATTAAAGACTCAATTGCCCCTCAATGCCTTTTTTTATATCTTTTCCACCATAATAGTGAAGGGTAATCTTTGTAAATAATTTTTTTAATGCAATGCATTCTATTTTCAACGCATCAAACCAAACAATGTAAAAAAACAATTTATGTATAATTAATGCAAGCATAACTAATACATGCATTGCTAATGCAAGCATTACTAATACACTCTATTTAGCATTATTTTAATACACTCTACCAAACGACCCCTTAGTGTTTAATCTCTTAGAAATATTTGCATTAACCGGTAAGACATTAAGAATGCATTTTCCAAGGAAATGTTTATACTTGTTTTTGAGTTTCAGTGACCACAAAAAGTTCCAGAAAGATTTTGGAGAAGACTGACAAGTGACAACTAAGACATTAAGAATGCATTTTCCAAGGAAATGTTTATACTTGTTTTTGAGTTTCAGTGACCACAAAAAGTTCCAGAAAGATTTTGGAGAAGACTGACAAGTGACAACTAAGACATTAAGAATGCATTTTCCAAGGAAATGTTTATACTTGTTTTTGAGTTTCAGTGACCACAAAAAGTTCCAGAAAGATTTTGGAGAAGACTGACAAGTGACAACTAAGACATTAAGAATGCATTTTCCAAGGAAATGTTTATACTTGTTTTTGAGTTTCAGTGACCACAAAAAGTTCCAGAAAGATTTTGGAGAAGACTGACAAGTGACAACTAAGACATTAAGAATGCATTTTCCAAGGAAATGTTTATACTTGTTTTTGAGTTTCAGTGACCACAAAAAGTTCCAGAAAGATTTTGGAGAAGACTGACAAGTGACAACTAAGACATTAAGAATGCATTTTCCAAGGAAATGTTTATACTTGTTTTTGAGTTTCAGTGACCACAAAAAGTTCCAGAAAGATTTTGGAGAAGACTGAC
>JAJONR010002539.1:0-56295 GCA_029582245.1 Solanum etuberosum | reverse complement strand
TGAGTTGGGAACCTTCACGTATACTCACACCATTTTTTTCAATCCCTCTCCCGCATTTGCAAGCCCTTTTTTAAGAATCGCTCAAATTTCCTGATTTTGTCGTATGTATTATCCCATGGATCTGGCACCCCGATCATCCAAAAAAAATTCTCACAAATCTTTATGAGGACCTCCGTAATGAGTTGGGGAACCTTCATTTATACTCACACCATTTTTTTCACGTCCATTTCCGCTTTTACATGCCTTTTTTTAATAATCCCCCAAATTTACCGATTTTTTGTGTGTATTAGCCCATAGGTTGGGCGCCCGAAACACCTAAAAAATATTTCTCAAAAAACATTATGAGTACCTCCGTAATAAGTTGTTGAACATTCACATATACTCACACCATTTTTAACGCCATTTCCGTATTTACAAGACCTTTTTTAGAAATCGCCCAAATTTCTCGATTTTTCGTGTATATTGCCTATGGATCTGGCGCCCGGATTATCAAAAAAAAATTTCCAAAAAACTTTATGAGGACCTCCGTAATTAGTTTGAGAATCTTCACGTATACTTACACCATTTTTTTCACGCTCATTCCCCCATTTACAAGCCCTTTTTAAAGAATCGCCTAAATTTCCTGATTTTTCGTGTGTATTTACCCATGTATCTGGCGCCAAGAGCACCCAAAATAAATTTCTAATTTTTTTTTAAGGACCTCCGTAATGAGTTGGGGAACCTTCACGTATACTCACACCATTTTTTAACGCCCACTTACGCATTTACAAGCCCTTTTTTAGGAATCGCTACAAATAGCCAAATTTTCGTGTGTATTAGCCCATGGATGTGGCGCCCGGATTATCCAAAAATAATTTCTCAAAAAACTTTATGAGGACCTTCGTAATGAGTTGGGGAACCTTCACGTATAGTCAAACCATTTTTTCACGCCAATTTCATCATTTACAAGCCCTTTTTTAAGAATCGCCAAAATTCTCAGATTTTTCGTGTGTATTATCCCATGGATCTGGCATCCGGAGTACCCAAAAAGTTTTTCTCAAAAAACTTTATGAGGACTTCCGTAATGAGTAGGGGAACCTTCACGTACACTCACACTATTTTTTTGACATCCATTTTCGCATTTACAACCCTTTTTTTAAGAATCTCCCAAATTCCAAGATTTCTTTGTGTGTAAAAGCCCATGGATCTGGCACCCGGATCATCCAAAAAAAATTCTAAAAAAACTTCATGAGGACCTCTGTAATGAGTTGGGAACCTTCACGTATACTCACACCATTTTTTTCATTCCCTCACCCGCATTTACAAACCTTTTTTAAGAATCGCTCAAATTTCCCTGATTTTTCGTGTGTATTATCCCATGGATCTGGCACCCCGATTATCCAAAAAAAAATTCTCAAAAAACTTTATGAGGACCTACGTAATGAGTTGGGGAACCTTCATTTATACTCACACCATTTTTTTCACACCCATTTCCTCTTTTACATGCCTTTTTTTAATAATCCCCCAAATTTCCTAATTTTTTATGTGTATTAGCCCATGGTTTGGGCGCCCGAAACACCTAAAAAAAATTTCTCAAAAAACATTATGAGTACCTCCGTAATAAGTTGTGGAACATTCACATATACTCACACCATTTTTAACGCCATTTCCGTATTTACAAGACCTTTTTTAGAAATCGCTCAAATTTCTCGATTTTTCGTGTATATTAGCCTATGGATCTGGCGCCCGGATTATCAAAAAAAAATTTCCAAAAAACTTTATGAGGACCTCCGTAATTAGTTTGGGAATCTTCACGTATACTTACACCATTTTTTTTGCGCTCATTCCCCCATTTACAAGCCCTTTTTAAAGAATCGCCTAAATTCCCTGATTTTTCGTGTGTATTTGCCCATGTATCTGGCGCCCAGAGCACCCAAAATAAATTTCTAAAAAACTTTTTAAGGACCTCCGTAATGAGTTGGGGAACCTTCACATATACTCACATCATTTTTTAACGCCCACTTACGCATTTACAATCCTTTTTTTAGGAATCTCTATAAATAGCCAAATTTTCGTGTGTATTAGCCCATAGATGTGGCGCCCGGATTATCCAAAAATAATTTCTCAAAAAACTTAATGAGGACCTTCGTAATGAGTTGGGGAACCTTCACGTATCGTCAAACCATTTTTTCACGCCAATTTCAGCATTTACAACCCCTTTTTTAAGAATCGCCAAAATTCTCAGATTTTTCGTGTGTATTAATCCATGGATCTGGCGCCCGGAGCACCCAAAAAGTTTTTCTCAAAGAACTTTATGAGGACTTCCGTAATGAGTTGGGGAACTTTCACGTATACTCACACTATTTTTTTGACATCCATTTCCGCATTTACAACCCTTTTTTTAAGAATCTCCCAAATTCTCCGATTTCTTTGTGTGTAAAAGCCCATGGATCTGGCGCCCGGATCATCAAAAAAAAATTCTCAAAAAACTTCATGAGGACCTCCGTAATGAGTTGGGAACCTTCACGTATACTCACACCATTTTTTTCAATCCCTCTCCCGCATTTGCAAGCCCTTTTTTAAGAATCGCTCAAATTTCCTGATTTTTCGTATGTATTATCCCATGGATCTGGCACCCCGATCATCCAAAAAAAATTCTCAAAAAACTTTATGAGGACCTCCGTAATGAGTTGGGGAACCTTCATTTATACTCACACCATTTTTTTCACGTCCATTTCCGCTTTTACATGCCTTTTTTTAATAATCCCCCAAATTTACCGATTTTTTGTGTGTATTAGCCCATAGGTTGGGCGCCCGAAACACCTAAAAAATATTTCTCAAAAAACATTATGAGTACCTCCGTAATAAGTTGTGGAACATTCACATAAACTCACACCATTTTTAACGCCATTTCCGTATTTACAAGACCTTTTTTAGAAATCGCCCAAATTTTTCGATTTTTCGTGTATATTAGCCTACTCACACCATTTTTTTAACGTCCATTTCCGCATTTACAAGCCTTTTTTTAGAAAGTGCCCAAATTCTCTGATTTTTCGTGTGTTAGCCCATGGATCTCGCGCCCGGATCATCCAAAAGAAATTTCTCAAAAAACTTTATGAGGACCTCCATTAAAAAAAGGTGTGAGTATACGTAAAGGTTCCCCAACTCATTACGGCGGTCCTCATAAAGTTTATTGAGAAAAAAATTTTGGGTGCTCCGGGCGCTAGATTTATGGGCTAATAAATACGAAAAATTGGGAAATTTCGGCGATTCTTAAAAAAGGGGTTGTATATGCGAGAATGAGCGTGAAAATAATGGTGTGAGTATACCTGAAGGTTCCCCAACTCATTATGGAGGTCCTCATAAAGTTTTTTGAGAAAACTTTTTTGGATGATCCGGGCGCCAGATCCATGGGCATTAACACACGAAAAATCTGAAAATTTGGGCGATTCTTAAAAAGGGCCTAGTAAATGCGGAAATGAGCGTTAAAGAAATAGCGTGAGTATACGTGAAGGTTCCCCAACTCATTACGGAAGTCCTCATAATTTTTTTTGAGAAAAAATCTTTTGGATGCTTCGGGCGCCAGATCTATGGGCTAATACACACGAAAAATCTAGGAATTTTGGCTATTATTTAAAAATCGCTTGAAAATGCGGAAATTGGAGTGAAAAAAATTGTGTGACTACACGTGAAGGTTCCCCAACTCATTACGGAGGTCCTCATAAAGTTTTTTGATATATTTTTTTTTTGATGAACCGGGCGCCAGATCCATGGGCTAATCCACATGAAAAATCAGGAAATTTGGGCGATTCCTAAAAATAGGCTTGTAAATGCGGAAATGAGTGTTAGAAAAATGGTGTGACTATATGTGAAGGATTCTCAACTCATTACGGAGGTCCTCATAGTTTTTTGAGGAAAAAAGATTTGGGTGCTCCGGGCGCCAGATCCATGGGATAATACACATGAAAAATTGGGGAATTTGGGCGACTCTTAAAAAGTAGCTTGTAAATGCGGTAATGGGCGTGAAAAGAATAGTGTGAGTATACCTGAAGGTTCTCCAACTCATTACGGAGGACCTCATAAATTTTTTTGAGAATTTTTCTTGGATGAACCGGACGCCAGATCAATGGGCTAATACACACGAAAAAAAGGGGAATTTGGGTGATTCCTAAAAAAGGGCTTGTAAATGCGGATATGGGTGTTAAATAAATATTGTGAGTATACGTGAAGGTTCCCCAACTCATTACGAAGGTCCACATAAAGTTTTTTGAGAAATAAATTTTGGATGCTCCTGGCGCCAGATCCATTGGCGTATACACTCGAAACATCGGGAATTTTGGGCAATTCCGAAAAAAAGGCTTGTTAATGTGGAAATGAGAGTTGAAAAAATGGTGTGAGTATACGTGAAGGTTCCCCAACCCTTTACGGAGATCCTCATAAAGTTTTTTGAGAAAAAAATTTGGGTACTCCGGGCGCCAGATCCATGGGCTAATACACACGAAAACTCGGGGATTGTTGGCGATTCTTAAAAACGGGCTTGTAAGTGCGGAAATGGGCGTGAAAAAAATTGTGTGAGTATACGTGAAGGTTCCTCAACTCATTACGGAGGTCCTTATAAAGTTTTTTGAGAATTTTTTTTGGATGATCCGGGCGCCAGATCCATGGAAAAATACACACGAAAAATCAGAGAATTTGGGCGATTCCTAAAAAAGAGCTTGTAAATGCGGAAATGGGCGTTAAAAATTGTTTGATTATACGTGAAGGTTCCCCAACTCATTATGGAGGTCCTCATAAAGTTTTAGAGAAAACAATTTTGAATGCTCCGAGCGCTAGATCCACGGGCTAATACACACGAAAAATTAGAGAATTTGGGCGATTATTAAAAAAGGGCTTGTAAATGCGGAAATGGGTGTGAAAAAAATAGTGTGATAATACGTGAAGGTTCCCCAACTCATTACGGAGGTCCTCATAATGTTTTTTGAGAAAAAAAAATAATTGGATGATTCGGGCGCCAGATCTATGAGCTAATATACACGAAAAATCAGGGAATTTAGGCGATTCCTAAAAAATGGCTTGTAAATGTGGAAATGGGATTTAAAAAATGGTGTGAGTATACGTGAAGGTTCCCCAACTCATTACGGATGTCGTCATGAAGTTTTTCGAGAAAAAAATTGGGTGCTCCGTGTGCCAAATCCATGGGCTAATACACACGAAAAATTAGGGAATCTGGGAGATTCTTAAAAAAAACGCTTGTAAATGCAGGAATGGGCGTGAAAAAAATGGTGTGAGTATACGTGAAGGATACCCAACTCATTACGTAGTTCCTCATAAAGTATTTTGAGAAAAAAAAATTGGATGATCCGGGCGCCAGATTCATGGTCTAATACACACGAAAAATTGGGATATTTTGGTGATTCCTAAAAAAGGATTTGTAAATACGGAAATGGGTGTTAAAAAATGGTGTGAGTATACGTGAAGGTTCCCCAACTCATTACGTAGGTTCTCATAAATTTTTTTGGGTGCTTTAGGCGCCAGATCCATGGGCTACTTACACACGAAAAATCATGGAATTTGGGCGATTCTTAAAAAAAGGCTTTTAAATGCGGGAATGGGCGTGAAAAAAATGGTGTGAGTATATGTGAAGGTTCCCCAACTCATTACGGAGGTCCTTATAGAGTTTTTTGTGAAATTTTTTTTGGATGAACCGAGCGCCAGATCCATGGGCTAATCCACACGAAAAATCGGGGAATTTGGGCGATTCTTAGAAAATGTCTTGTAAATGCGGGAATGGGCGTTAAAAAAATGGTGTGACTATACGTGAAGGTTCCCCAACTCATTACGGAGGTACTCATATAGTTTTTTGAGAAAAAAAAATTTGGTGCTCCGAGCGCTAGATCCATGGGCTATTGTCTATGAATTTTTGGTGATACGTGATCCTGATTTTTTTTTTGTCCAAAATTTCTCATGGACGTCCGTTACGACCTTATTAATGGTGTGAGTTGGTCACAGGGGGAAAATAGACACATTTTCAAGTTCAAACGATCCCCAATGCGGGAAAAACCAAATTTAACAATTTTCATGTGCTATAGTCCATAAATTTTTGGTGATACGTGATCCCGACTTAATTTTGGCCGAAGATTTTCATGGACGTCCGTTACGGCCTTTTTAATGGCTTGAATTGGTCAAAGGGGGAAAACTGACGCATTTTCAAGTTCAAACGAGCCCCAATGTGGAAAACCCAAATTTACCGATTTTCATGTGCTATAGTCCATTGATTTTTGGTGATACGTGATCCCGAATTATTTTTGAAAGAAAATTTTCATGGACATATGTTATGACCTTATTAATGGCATGAGTTGGTCCTGAGTGGCAATGTTCAAACGAGCCCCAAAGAGGGAAAAACCAAATTTACACGATTTTATTTATTGAAAAAGGGGGAGTGAGGGGGGGAGGAAGAATGGAAAGAGTAGTTTACCAGAAAAATTGAGTTGTCGTGATGATACCTTTCAACATCAAAATTTCTCTTCATCACGGGACTGATCGGATCTGCATTGTCGGTTTCTATAGTCCATGGATTTTTTGTGATACGTGATCTTGACTTGTTTTTGACCGAAATTTTTAATGGACGTCTGTTACAACCTAATGAATAGTGTGAGTTGGTCCCGAAGGGTAAATGGACCCATTTTCAAGTTCAAACGAGACCCAATATGGGAAAAACCAAACTTAGTGATTTTCATGTGCTATAGTCCATGATTTTTGGTGATACGTGATCCTGAGTTATTTTTGGCCAAAATATTTCATGGATGTCCGTTACGACCTTACTAATGGCGTGAGTTGATCCCGAGGGGTAAACAAGTGCATTTTGAAGTTCATACGAGCCCGAATGTAGGAAACACCAAATTTACCGATTTTCGTGTGCTATAGTCCATGAATTTTTTGTGATACCTAATCCAGACTTGTTTTTGGTCGAAATTTTTCATGGACATTCATTACGACCTTATTAATTGTGTGAGTTGGTCCCGAGAGGCAAACAGGCGCATTTTCAAGTTCAAATAAGCCCCAATGCAGGAAAAATCAAATTTATCGATTTTCGTATGCTATAGTCCATGGATTTTTGGTGATACGTGATCCCGACTTGTTTTTGTCCTAAATTTTTCATGGACGTCCGTTACGACCCTATTAATGATATGAGTTGGTCCCGAGGGGAAAAAAGTTGCATTTTCAAGTTCAAACAAGCCCCAATGTGGGAAAATTCATGGATTTTTGGTAATACATGATCTCGACTTGTTTTTGGCCGAAATTTTTCATGGACATCCGTTACGACTTTATTAATGGAGTGAGGTGGTCCCGAAGGGCAAACAGATGAATTATTAAGTTCAAACAAGCCCCAATGAGGGAAAAACCAATTTTACTGATTTTCGTGTGTTATCCATTGATTTTTTATGATACGTGATCCTACCTTGTTTTTTGCTTAAATTTTCCATGGACGTTCGTTATGACCGTATTAAAGGCGTGAGTTGGTACCGAGGGGCAAACGGATGTAATTTTAAGTTCAAACGAGCCCCAATGTGGGAAAAACCAAATTTATTGATTTTTGTGTGTTGTACATAGATTTTTGGTGATACGTGATCCCGACTTGTTTTTGGCCTGAAGTTTTCACGGAATTCTGTTACAACCTAATTAATGGCGTGAGTTGGTGTCGAAGGGCAAACAGACACATTTTCAAGTTCAAAGCAGCTCCACTGCGGGAAAAAAATAAAATTTACCGACTTTCGCGTGCTATATTTATAGATTTTTCGTGATACGTGAACTCGACTTATTTTTGGCCAAAATTTTTCATGATCGTTCGTTACGACCTTAGTAATGGCGTGAGTTGGTCCCGAGGGGAAAACTGACGCATTTTCAAGTTCAAACGAACCCCAATGCGGGAAAAAATAAATTTATCAATTTTCGTATGCCATAGTACATGAATTTTTGGTGGTACGTCCTGACTTGTTTTTTACCGAAATTTTTCATAGACGTCAGTTACAACCTTATTAATGGCGTTAGTTTATCCCGAGGGGCAAAAAGATGCATTTTCAAGTTCAAACGAGTCTCAAAGTGGGAAAAATCAAATTTACCGATTTTCTTGTGCTAGAGTCCATGGATTTCTGGTGATACGCGATCCCGACATGTTTTTGACCGAAATTTTTCATGGACGTCCGTTACCACCTTATTAATGGTGTAACTTAGTCCCGAGGGGTAAACGAACGCATTTTCAAGTTCAAACGAGTCCCAAAGCGGGAAAAACCAGATTTACTGTTTTTTGTGTGTTATAGTCCATGGATTTTTGGTGATACGTGATCTCGACTTGTTTTTGACCGAAATTTTTCATGGTCATCCATTACGACCTTATTAATGGCGTGAGTTGGTCTCGAGGTGCACACTGATGTATTTTCAAGTTCAAACGATCCCCAATACAGGAAAAACTAAATTTACCAATTTTCGTGTGCTATAGTCCATGGATTTTTTGTGATATGTGATCTAGACTTGTTTTTGGCAGAAATTTTTTATGGACGTCCATTACGACCTTATTAATGGCGTGAGTTGGTCCTGAGGGGAAAACAGACGCATTTTCAAGTTCAAACGAGCCCCAATGCGTAAATTATTTTTTTAGCAATTTTCGTGTGTTATAGTCCCTCAGATTTTTGGTGATACGTGATCCCGATTTATTTTTGGCTGAAATTTTTCATGGATGTCCATTACAACCTTATTAATGACATGAGTTGGTCTCGAGGGAAAAAAAGACGCATTTTTAAGTTTAAACGATCCCCAATGCGGGAAAAACTAAATTTACCGATTTTCGTGTGCTATAGTCCATGAATTTTTAGTGATACATGATCTCGACTCAGTTTCTGCCAAAAAATTTTCAAGGACATCTGTTACGACCTTATTAATGTAGTGAGTTGGTCCCGAGGGGCAAACAAATGCATTTTCAAGTTCAAACTAGCCCCAATGCGGGAAAAATTAAATTTACCAATTTTCATGTGCTATAGTCGATGAATTTTTTGTGATTAATGATCCTAACTTGTTTTTTGTCAAAATTATTCAAGTACGTCCGTTATGACCTTATTAATGGATTGAATTGTTCTTGAGCGGCAAACAGATGCATTTTCAAGTTCAAATGAGCCCAATGCGGGAAAAACCAAATTTATCGATTTTCGTGTGTTATAGTTCCTGGGATTTTTGGTGATATGTGACCACGACTTATTTTTGGCTTAAATTTTTCATGGACGTTCGTTATGACCTTATTAATGGCATGAGTTGATCTCGATGGGAAATTATATGCATTTTCAAGTTTAAACGAACCCAATGCGGGAAAAACTAAATTTACTGATTTTTTATGTGCTATAGTCCATGGATTTTTGGTGATACGTGATCTCGACATATTTTTGGTAAAAATTTTCATCGACTTACGTTACGACCTTATTAATGGGGTGAGTTGGTGCCGAGATGGAAAAAGATGCATTTTCAAGTTGAAACGAGTCCTAATGTGGGAAAAACCAAATTTATTAATTTTCTTGTGCTATAGTCCATGGATTTTTGGTGATACGTGATTCCAACTTATTTTTGGCCGAAATTTTTCATTGACGTCGGTTACGATCTTATTAATGGCGTGTGTTGGTCCTGCGGGGTAAATAGACCCATTTTCAAGTTCAAACGAGTCCCAATGCTGGAAAAATCAAATTTACTGATTTTCATGCGCTATAGTCCATGGATTTTTGGTGATACGTGATCTCGACTTGTTTTTGGCTAAAGAATTGTATGGACGTCCATTACGACCTTATTAATGGCATGAATTGATCCTGAGGGGAAAACAAACGTATTTTCAAGCTCAAACAGGCCCTTTTGCGGGAAAATCTAAATTTTATGATTTTCGTGTGCTATAGTCCATGGATTTTTGGTGATACGTGATCGCGACTTGTTTTTGGCCAAAACTTTTCATGGACATTCGTTACAACCTTATTAATGGCATGGGTTTATCCTGAGGGGGATAACAGATGTATTTTCCTGTTCAAACGAGCTATAAAGAGGGAAAAACAAAATTTGCCAATTTACGTGTGCTATAGTCAATTATTTTTTGGTGATACGTGATCCCGACTTGTTTTTGGACGAACATTTTCATGGACGTCCACTACGACCTTATTAATGACGTGAGTTGGTCCCGAGGGGCAAACAAACGCATTTTCAAGCCCATACGATCCCCAATACAGGAAAAACCAAATTTACTAATTTTCGTGTGTTATCATCCATGAATTTTTGGTGATACGTGATCATGACTTGCTTTGGCCAAAAAATTTCATGGACGTTCGTTACGACCTTATTAATGGCGTGAGTTGGTTCCTAGGAGCAAACATACGTATTTCAAGTTCAAACGAGCTCCAATGCGGCAAAAGACCAAATTTACCATTTTCGGTAATACATGATCCGAACTTATTTTGGCCAAAAAATTTCATGGACGTCCGTTACGATCTTATTAATTGCGTGAGTTGGTCCCTAGGAGAAATTTCAAGTTCAAACGAGCCCCAATGCGAGAAAGACCAAATTTACCATTTTTTGTGTGCTATATAGTCCATGGCTTTATGGTGATACATTATCTCGACTTGTTTTTTGCCAAAAATTTTCATGGACGTCTGTTATGACCTTATTAAGGGCGTGAGTTGGTCCCGAGGGGAAAACAGACGCATTTTCAAGTTCAAACGAGCCCCAATACGGGAAAAATTGAGTTTACTATTTTTCGTGTGCTATAGTCCATGGATTTTTTATGATATGTGATCCCGACTTATTTTTGGCCGAAAGTTTTCATAGACGTCCGTTACGACCTTATTAATGGTGTGAGTTGGTCCCGAGGTGCAATCAGAAATATTTTTAAGTTCAAACGAGCCCGAATGTGGAAAAGACCGAAGTTACCATTTTTCGTGTGCTATAGTCCATGGAATTTTGGTGATACGTGACCCCGCTTGTTTTTGGCCAAAATTTTGCATGGACGTCCATTACGGCCTTATTAATGGCGTGATTTAGTTCCGAGTGGAAAACATACGCATTTTCAAGTTCAAATGAGCCCAATACGGGAAGACCGAATTTACCATTTTCGTTTGCTATAGTCCATGAAATTTTGGTGATACGTGATCCTGACTTGTTTTTGGATGAAATTTTTTATGGACATCTGTTACGACCTTATTAATGGCGTGAGTTTTTCCGAAGGGCAAACACGCATTTTTAAGGTCAAGCGAGCCCTAATGCGGGAAAGATCGAATTTACCATTTTTTTGTGTGCTATAGTCCATGCATTTTTGGTGATACGTGATCCCGACTTGTTTTTGGATGAAATTTTTTTCATGGACGTCCGTTACGACCTTATTAATGGCGTGAGTTGATCCCGAGAGGCAAACAGACGCATTTTCAAGTTCAAACAAGCTCCAATGCGGGAAAGATCAAATTTACCATTTTTTGTGTGCTATAGTCCATGGATTTTTGGTGATACATGATCCTGACTTGTTTTTGGCTGAAATTTTTCATTGACGTCTGTTACGACCTTATTAATGGCGTGATTTGATCCCGAGGAGCAAACAGATGCATTTTCAAGTTCAAACGAGCCTAGTGTGGGCAAGATCGAATTTATCATTTTTCGTGTGCTATAGTCCATGATTTTTTGGTGATATGTGATTCCGACTTATTTTTGGCCGAAATTATTCATGGACGTCAGTTATGACCTTATAATGACGTGAGTTGGTCGCGAGGGGCAAACAAATGCATTTTCAAATTCAAACGATTCCCAATGTGGGAAAGACTGAATTTACCATTTTTCCTGTGCTATAGTCAATGGATTTTTGGTGATACGTGATCCTGACTTGTTTTTGACCGAAATTTTTCTTATGTGCCCATGGATCTGGCGCCTTGGAGAACCCAAAATTATTTTTCTGAAAAAACTTTATAAGGACCTCTATAATGAGTTTGAGAAGCATTGTGTATAGTCCCACCATTTTTTGATGGCATAGTTTCATATTTACGAGCCAACTTTTAGGAATAAGTCGTCTTTCTTGGTTTTTCGTGTGTACTAGCCCATGGATTTGGCGCCTTGAAGCACCCAATTTTTTTTCTGAAAAAACTTTATGAGGACCTTTGTAATGAGTTGGAGAAGCATTGCATATAGTCCCACCATTTTTAAGGCATATTTTCACATTTACGAGCCTACTTTTAGGAAGTAGCTAACTTTTTAGGTTTTTTCGTATGTCATAGCCCATAGATCTGGCGCATTGGAGCAACGAAATTTTTTTTTGAAAAATTTTTATGAGGACCTCCGTAATGAGTAGGGGAAGCATTGTGTACTGTCCCACCATTTTTTAAGGAATATTTTTGCATTTACGAGCCAACTTTTAAGAATTAGTGGACTTTCTTATTTTTTTTCGTGTGTACTAGCCCATGGATCTGACGCCTTGGAGCACCCAAAAAAAATTCTGAAAAAACTTTATGAGGACCTCTGTAATGAGTTAGGGAAGCATTGCGTATTATCCCACCATTTTTAATGCATATTTTCGCATTTACGAGCCAACTATTAGGAATTAGCCGACTTTCTTGGTTTTTCGTGTGTATTAGCCCATGGATTTGGCGCCTTGGAGCACCCAATTTTTTTTTTGAAAAAACTTTATGAAGACCTCAGTAATGAGTTGGGGAAGCATTCTGTATAGGCCCACCATTTTACAAGACATATTTTCACATTTACGAGCCAACTTTTAACAATTAGTCGACTTTCTTGGTTTTACGTGTGTATTAACCCATGGATCTGGCGCCTTGGAGCACCCAAAATATTTTATGAAAAAATTTTATGAGGACCTCCTTAATGAGTTGGGAAGCATTGCGTATAATCTTGTCATTTTTTAACGCATATTTTCGCATTTACGAGTCAATTTTTAGGAATTTAAAAAAGTAAAGCAAAAACAGAATTAGTGGTGAAGTTACAATCGTATTTCAGACGAATAAAAATCTCCTTTTAAATCGTTAAATTTTGTATACGTAGTCAATGAGTTGAACTAATCCCAATATTTTAAACACAATTACAAGTACATATGTAAAAAATCCTTAAAATTTCAAAAATAAAAATTTTGAACGTATAATTTGATCAAAAGTGTAATGAGTTAAACTTAAGAACCTAAAAGTTGAACCTGGTAAATTTAAATAATACATCCATCATCTTGAAATTCTGAATCAGCTCATGCCCTAGTGATGTCGAGGATCAGGCCCGTCAGGACTAAGCCGGTTGATATGATACTTGAATGCATCTTTTCTTTGTAATAATCTTTCCCTCAAAATTTCTTGAGCAGTCTCCATAAGTGTACTCCTCTTCCTTGGTAACAATGTCTCAAGAGGACGACTTTCTAAGCTTATACAATATGAAAGGAAGATAATAATGAAACATAACAAAAACCTAGAAGTACTAGCCATTAATTCTTGAATAATTAATGATATATATATTTAAGGTTTGCATGAAATGAAATGAAGAGAGTTATATTGTGTTGTGATGATTGAACTATATATAGTCCTAAATAATATTCATCATAATATATATAATATTATTGACAAGTGGGGTTCTCAATCAAATAAGATAAGTGCTAACTATGTGACAGAAAAGTGTAATAGTGATTTGATAACGTTTAAAACAAACTTTTTTTTGTATTCTAGTTTTTAGGCCATTTAACCTCAAACTAGCTATTCAAGTTGTCAACCTTTCTGGTATGCAGCCTAGAAAAATGGTTTTTAAAATGAGTAACTATTTAAACTGATTCATTAGATATGAGTTGGATAATCGATTTTTTAAAAATGAATACGAAAAATGGATATATATAATCTATATTATTCACTAAAAAGTAAATATTTAGATGAATAATTATATGAATATCTATATTATCAATATTTATTCGTATGCTTATTAATTTCATGAGTTCTTGCTTTATATGAGTATTTTTTTGACTTTTTAGCCTGTATTTCACCTAATTATTGAAAAAGACAGGAATAATATGAATATCCATATCATCCCTTTGATTAACTCATCTTCCATCCCTATTATAAGCAAATTAAATATTTATTCGCTTTTATTTAACTCATTTTCTATCTCGATCTATATCGATGTTAATCAACTTGCCATTTTGTCACTTGCGCAGACAGTATTGCACCAATGGATCTTTATATTCGTGGTGACGTAATATCATACGTGATTGTCCAAAAGTGTCCCTACAATATATAGTGATTCATTAATTAATTAAGCTTCATTTAATATAAGAAGTTCTAATTAATGAGTATTATATATAATTAAACAAGGTTGGTTAATTAGTTAGTTAGGCATATATATAAAGAGGTTGCCGACAATGTTTACTTGGCTACTAGACGATGTCGACAATGTTTCCTACTTTGTCACAGTTTTTTTTAGATTCAAACGATATGAATTTTGATTAATATTTTAGGAATAAGGCACAAGTATCTCGTAGACTATTATTGAAATCTTAGAGATACATTTTTACTAAACTAAGGTCATATCACCCCCAAACCAATTTTTTGTAATTTTGTACACTTTTTTTTTGCTTACGTGGCATCCAAACATCTCCCACGCACCTCAACTACATAATGTCACGGAGTGTCCCACGTAAGCCAAAGGTGTACAAAAAAAAATAGTTGGGAGAGGGGGGGGTTTAGGACCTTAGTTTAGTTAAGGTGCATCTTTGAGATTTCGGTCATAGTCTAGGGATATACTTGTGTTTTGTCTCAATATTTTAAAACTCAACTTTTAAAATTAATTAAATAATTTCGAAGAATAAAACGTGATAACTATTTTGAAACGAAAAAGGAAATGTCTAAATCATAAATCTGTGTATGAATTCATCTCTTTTTCAACTTATTTTTTTTCCTATAAATTCAAACTTTCAACAGTTTACCAACTTATCACATTTATCTTATTTGAGAATTAACTTATCTAATAAGCCAACTAGCAAAATTGATGCAAGCTGGCCTTCTATTTGACGACGGCTGCTTTTATATATATGCATTACACGTATGCATATATGATAAACCTAATTTTAATTATTTTTTATAAAGATATGCACATTATCACATATGAGACATTTAGATTTGCCTGTTCAGAATCACTAAAGCATTTAACGATATTTATATAGAGTATTGATTATAGATATTTATATTTATTATTATTTCTAAATATAATATAGCAACAATTGTATTATTACATTAAAATTCTTTATTTGTTATAGTGGTACGTGCTTTTTTTTTAAGGCCACCACCTAGGCACCTATAATAGAGTAATTTTTGTTTGAATTTAGATCTCTCACTTAGTTGTTGGGAGATAGGGATAGAATTTCTCCAGAATTTTACGAAGTCAATAAAAATCAAATTTTCAGCAATTAACTCGATTTTTTCACTTTATTAGTGATAGAATCCCCCACTTTATTAGTGATTGATGTTGTTTAAAATAGTTGGATAATATACGAACAATAAACTTAAGTAATAAATAAAAATATAGCGATAATTTTGATTATTTCCCAATATTTATGGATAGGGTTATGATGGGTTGAGCAATGTGGGGTTATATTATATACTTGTGAATATTGATTAAGCCTAGAAATAAAGGAAACTTTATCGAAAATTTTGAAAATTTGGAGAGCTAGCTAAATTTTAAGGTCATAAGGATTTGTAAGTAAAGGATGGCTTGGATGATGAAATTTTGGGCTTAAATATGATTAAAGATTTATATTCGAGAATATATAGGTAATGATTTATGAGAATTATAATAATTTTTCAGTGATTAGTCATTGATATGTTATAGGAATAAAATAATTACTTTGCGACTTTGGGCATTTGAAAAGTGATTAGTGGTATGTTAAAATTTACTCTCTCTTGAGGCTTTTCCCTACAATTTATATTGTTGAATTGATTTTCAAATATGATTTAGTGGCTAGGAAAGGAAGGCCACACTTTGGGATCGTTTGGTTGGGAACAAGTTATCTCAGGATAATTAATTTTGAGATAAGTTATTCCATCACTATGGCAAAAATGATGGGATAACTAATCTAATGACTACCTAATACCTCCAACCAAACATGGGATAAAATAATCTTACATTTTATTTATTTTTGCAATTATGATACCTTTTACCTCACATCAAGCGAGTCCTTAGGGTTTTGCATGTAGGTCTAATTATAGAAAGGTAATATTATTACTTTTGGCATACTAAAAAAGAAAGTGTGTCTCATAAATTGAGACGGAAGGAAGGAGTACGATATTATTTACCCATGTTAGGGATTTATGAGGCATTCATGATACTTCCTTTTGAGTTTATTTTTATGGTACAGTTGGCAGGTAAAGACTTGTTAGGTGCCATGTGGCTTTAATTTGGATCGTAACATTTTATTTGATTTCATAAACAAACAAAAAAGCATATTGGAAAACTAAAAACAACAAACAATATTATGCAAGTTGTCAAAATGATATAGTTAAACCCTACGACAACTTAATTAAGATGTCTAAATGAAAAATCACATCCAACTTTCCTTAACATTGCCCCAACCATATATATGTACGTTGCATGACATGACAATAGCTAAACAAACCATTAAGCTAACATAACATTATTTCTAACACGATGGGACGCTGTTGTTTCACATGTATAACTCAACATCCTGCGATTCAAAAACTACAATCACGATGACATATTAGTTAAAAATTGAGATGATGCACGGTTTTGAATGAGAGAAAGTTCCATCTCCAGTTAGTCAACAAATATTTATTACTAGACTATAGTCAAATTGCAGTAAAAATCAGTATATGATAAAACTTTAAAACTATAATAAGAGGCAATCAAATACCACAACTACTCTTGTGAACTTTCAGACCATAACAAGAGATCATATACACGACTCAGAAAAATCAACCAAGATCCCTCAGGATTCATTCCAAGTCAAAAGACCAACATACACAGTAGCATTTTCAGCTCAACCGAATTAATCCTGGTTGCGTCTACTTCAGGGGAAAATACATATAAATTCTTTGAAAAAAGTTGCCCGGAAGATGAATGGGAAAATATGTACAAACCCCCGTTATCATTTCCACTTAAGATCCCTGATAATTTTTACAATATGCAATCCTACCATCATACTTGGTTTCTACAACTACAACCAAGTCCAGCTGCAGGACATCGCACAAGCAAACCTATCTGTGTGCAACGCTATGAATGAAAATCCCAGCACATGTATAAGCAAAACTGGTTGAGCAATCTAAGCAATTTACAGGTGCTACATCTCTCACATGACTACCATAACCAATAACACTTGTATAGAAATAACATCATAAATAATGTTAAGAATGAGATGTCCGACTCTTCCAAAATCATCGAGATAAGGCACTTCGATGATAAAACTTGAAGTTCTTGATTGCAGCCATCTTTCAACCAGAAGGGGGACCTTCATCTTGGAACCTTCAGATGAGTACACAGCTAAAGACATCCATGAAGAATTCCTGCAAAACAATAAGATAGACAAAATTATTTAGAACGTCTCCTGAATCTAAGAAGAAACATCATAAACAATGTTGAGAGAAAATTCAATAATGGAATAAAATAGTGAATAACAACAAAGATGCATATAGCACTTGACCCCAAAAAGCAGTCCAGAATAACTGAGGGCGCACACACTATTAATGACCTTAATTCATTTTTCCCCCCTTCACCAGTAGCTCACACACTATTTGGATGCAGAAAAAGAACGACTTAGCCATATCTTATTATCATTTCGAATGATTTCAAATCAAATAGTAAATAATCCTTCAATGGGCTGATTGATAATCCAGGCGAATTCAAAGCTAACCTAAGCATAAGTAGAAAATTGAAAAATCAAATAATGTGGACACTAGATTTAATATTCAATATTTAAGGAGTACTACATAAAACGGGTACTTACCAAATATTGACAAACAAGGTAATCACAAAATTTTCCAACTTTTTAGATAATTTGGTGATACCATTAATGTGCTAACTTATATGGTATGACAATATTTTGTGTTAAATAGGATCAACATTAATCATTTTCAGGAACTTATATGACTTTCTCTTTATTATTTATTCCATAGGTCATTTTTTTAATTAAAAAGATAACAAGTAATAAGATGCGTTAAATAGGGTAGCTTTACAACTATTTAGTCCACAACAATCTTTTCTAAAAATATTTAAGGACTAGAGTTGCATACACCATCAAATCAAGTCCCTCCCCCAACCAAACTACCATATGTCAACCTTGAATGATTTAATCAACAGCATGCGCAAGAAAATTTTGCAAGAGCCAAACCAATCACAAAAAGGTGCAAGTCCACAAGAAATAAGAAAAAAGTTAGCTTAACTGACTCACCTGCGCTAAGCTGCGCTAAGTGGCCTTTCGCATCAATGGCCCGCTTCTGATCCGGATCCAGAGGAACTATCGCTATCGGAATCTGAAAAGATAGAGCAAAATATATCAGACACATGCAGTGAACTACTGGCTGCAAAATCAATAAAATTGAACATGCGACAATTATGGTGCAGTTAAAGATGAAACATGCAAAAGATAATCAGTATTACCACTTGAGGATGAACCCGAATCGCTGCTGGAACTGCTTGAACTACTAGACCTACTTGCATTATCCATCTGTCTTCCCGCTTCTGCATTTGTAGCAAGAGCACTGGTGTTATTTTTAGCTAGTCATGTAAAAAAAACAAAGAACCATGTTCTATGAGTATTTTCCACCTATAGCATGAACCTTGATACCAATCTGGGAAAATAGTCACATGTATAAGAGGCTTACCAGTATTACTGTTCAGTGCACCAGCAACCATCGGAGCAGAATTCTGTAAAGAAATGCCACAAATTAAGAAATCCTTACCAGACAAAAATGTAAAACGAGGGTGGAGAAGGAAAAGAGAGACGGATATCTAGATCAAAGCTCACCATGACTGGGGTAGTCCGTGCAGTTCGTCTGGCTTGCTGAGCAAGTTCAGTCTTTCTCTTCTGCTTGCTTAAGTTCTTTTTGTAATTGGTCACAAACCTTTCAAGCTCCCAGAGACTTTCCGCATCAACACTGTCTATGTCTACTTCAATCTCATCACCATGTTGATAAAATGTTGAGTTCCTCTTCTTAATAATCTGAACAACAGCATCAAGCTTTTCTATAGGTAAACTCTGAAGATGTGTGCTGAGTCTCTGTTTTTCTTCATAGGTCATATCCCTTTTATTGGGATCATTTGCTTTAGGTTTCTTAGGAACTGGTACCCTACCAACATGAGCTACGCGTGATGGCTTGAACCTGAAATCAGCTGGTCCAGTCAATGACTCAGACCTTTCCAAAGTCCTTGCTTGAGAAGCAGGTGGATGAGAAGTTACAGAAGCACGGGCAAAGGGAGAAGGCTGAGGGACCTTTCTTGAAGTGGGGGTAGGCAAACCTGCATCATGATACATTTGATACCTCCAATCCGGATTAAACTCGGCCTCTATAACTGCCCACCTATCTTCAAAAATCTTTAACAACTGTTCCGACATAACATGAACATCATGTCCTTTAGGATTATAAGTCATGGCATTACGGAAGACAAGTCTCACATCCTCAGCAAACTCCCTGGGAGACTTGTACCGATTTTGAGATAGCCTAGTTTTGATAGTGCCCAAATCCATAGGATGCTTGATGATAGCATGATAATCATGCAGCCCAAGACCCTCCACATTCACTGGCTCATTAAACACCCACCCATGCTTGTGCTTCATTAACCTCTGAAGCAGGGTGGTGCATCTCTTAAACACCTGACTCCTATGTTTATCAAAGCCAAAGCCAACGCCAAATGGATACCCCTGCTCCAACTCACCATTGTGTTTCCTCCCAGCACCATTTGGCTTAAATTTTTTATTGCTTTCCGGAGGCAATCTATCCTTCCCAAGTAAGAATTCGGAATTAGTGTAATACTGATTGGCCTTCGGGGTCCTCTTCTCCTTCTCCACAAACTCAGCAACTACATTATTGTTTTCCACAACTGCAACCCTTGGTCGCTGGAATGGTCTCGATCCAGGGTGCCCCACCAAACCCATCTCTGAATTCACTCGCACTAAAGCCCTACTATTCATCACACCATTATCGATATATCGTGGTTGACTATAAGAATTAACAGCACCACTAGGAATAGCAGTAATCCTACCAACATTATTAAAACCACCATTAGTATTTGTATCATGTGTGGTAAGCTGAAGCTCCTTAGCTTCAAGCTCTGTAACTAAACTCCTAATCTGATCAAGCTCACCCGCTAAGTCTCTCCTAATACCTCTAATCTCCACTCTTGATGTCGCTCCCCCTATATTAATCCTAATTCTATCTCGAACCCTAGAAATTACAGGCTTAACTGTCGAATCCAGCTCAGCATGCTCTCTAGTTAATCCATCTGCATAACTCTCCCTAGCAGCCTCTTCACCGCGAACATCCCCACCATTATTAGCCTCCACAATTGGGCTGCCACCAACCTCAGCCACATCTCTACCATCTAAATCTCCCTGTGATCCAAGGGTATCTTCCTGCCCTTGTCCACCATTTATCAATTCTACCTGATCCTGATCCCTATCCCTCCCATCTTCCAATTCCAAATCACACGGCAAAGAATCTTTCAATTGAGGTTCTTCCTCCTCCTGACGGTACTGCAACCGCTGCGATTCTTCTGCAGATTCCAATTCCCCAGCCTGTACAACATAATCATTCGCATCCTTGCTGCTCCCCTTGTTGACATCCGGCGCAGCGGAGATCGGAATCGGGTCATCCTTCTTTTGGATCCTTCTACGCTTCCGAGTATAAACTTTGGTAGGGCTTCCCCACCTTAACCTTTCTCTAGATTTCAAATCGTCGGCATGTGAAGCCATACATGAAATCAAACCAAATAACACCAGAAACCTGAAAAAATCCACCAAAATCACCATAACAACATCTTCAACCATAAAAAAAAAACTAGGGTTCCTCAGAACCCCATGAATCGTAACAACAATATTCCGAAACCTAGCTCAAACAGATCGGGAAAAAAAAAAAAAAACCGATTCAATTTTCAGGTAAATCAAAGCCGGTACGGAACTAGGGTTTTTCCAAAAATAATAAAATAGTAAAAACAAAAAAAAATGTAAAAAATGTAAAAAAAAAAATTAAAAATTGGGGAAGAATAAAATTAGGGTTAAGAAAATTGGGGACAGGGCATAGCAGAAGAGAGAGAGATGATTACCTGTTGAGAGAGAGAGAGAGAGAGAGTGAGTTTTTTCGGGTCGGATCTAAAAGTGTACTCGCTTGGGTTGTGTACGTACAGTATACTTTCTCTTTTATAATGTTGTTGACACGCGCTTGTCGTGTCGGAGCCTACTGTTATTACCAAAGAGGTATTTGTCGTTTTGCCACGTAATATGTTGGGAAAACGTGGGATGACATAAACATTTTTTTGTTTTTACTTTACCTGCTTACCCTCGTGGTTCTTCTCGGGATCATTTTACTTGTCACATTTTTTATCGAGGGGGGAAAAAATTACACTATATGGTTGAAAATTATTTAGGTCATGTATAATCACATGATTTAGCTTATATTTATGTATAAACGCATGGTGTAACACACATTTGTTTGTTTAAGTATAATATATGAATGTGTTTTTTTTAATTGATATAATATATAAGTATAAATATGTTTTTTTAATTTGATTTCAGCTGTTATTTATGTTCTTTAATTTTGAGTGTGTATAAGTAGACGTTTAAACATGTATGAAATTTAATAAATAGATATATGTGTCCTACGTGACATAATACACGTAGGATGTGAAATTGTCAAGTAGGACGTCATGTAGGATATATGTGTCTATTTGTTTAACTTTATACAAGTTTAAATGTTTATTTGTGCGCATCTAAAATTGAAAGGCACAGATGTTAGTTGGAGTCAAGTTAAAGGGCGCGTTTATGTATTATGTCTTTTTAATTTGGTCTTAGTTGATATATATGCTCTTCAATTTTTGGTGTAAATAAATAAAAATCTAAATGTGTATAAAATTGAATAAGTAGACACATGTAATATGTGTAGTGTCCTACGTAGCAATACACGTCTTATGTAGCGTCCTACGTGTGTATTATGTCATATAGAATATGTGTGTTTACTTGTTTAAATTTATACAAGTTTAAGTGTTTATTTATGGATATTTAAAATTTGAGGGTATAGATGTCAATTGATGTTAAGTTAAAAGGGAAGTAGCAATATTTATGTATTTAAACAAGCAAAAATTAATCACATTTACTAAGCTTAGTAACTTTGGACCTTTTTTGGACATTTATTTAATATGTGATGTTATGAGCCGCATATTAAATTATATATGAGATTTTTGGTTAAAATAGGGGTTGAGTTTAATATTGTTTATATTTCTACACAAAATCCAGCTCAAGTTTTAAAATGTAAGACTGAATAATAATATTCCAACATACAAGTTTATCCTCAAGATTTTATATTAAATTCAAATTGTTCTTCATTTATTTGAATAATTGACTGTTGATCGACTAAATATCTAGTATTATTATTAACTTGTATCGCACATTCATAGAAATATAAATGTTGATTAATCAAAATCTGCTTCAAATATTAAATGATTTTTATGTTCTTAATAAGTTTGAACCCTATTTTCTTTTGAACCTCCACAATATCCTCATGTGTACATCATTGAACTTGCACTCTCAATACTTAACTTGAACCATTTAAACCTCAAGCTTACAAGTGTTAACTAAACAACGAGTCTCGTCTATCAAAAGTATATCATATGGCACCTCACCTTGAATATGTTGAGTCAATTCATCTATCACCAAAAAATAAAATAGGCTAAGAGTTGATCCATGGTGCAATCTTCTCATTACAACTGAAAAATGCTATGAGTCTCAACCTATAGTCCTTACTCAGATTATTATTTTTTTCCATCACACATGTCCTGAATCATCCTATAGTGTACACTATAGGAAATCTTTAGAACCTCTCTCGGAGCCTTTTCTTCCTCACCCTCATCTCCATTATTCATATGGTAGCTTAGCAGTTTAATATTTATATAGTTATTATAATTTTGAATCTCGTACATCGGGATCATCGTACTCCATTTTTATCGTCCTAAAATGACATTAAACAACTCAATCCATCATTTTTACCTGCCATGTCTACATTCTTACAGAAATCTCATCGGCCTCAATCACTCTCTCCCTATGCATAACACTTTTAACCTCCTTAATATGTATACATCTACAGTATCAAAAATTGTAATGGCTCTCAGAAAGTTTCAAGAATGTATCTGTCTTCCTAGTTTAAGACTTTTCTTATTCAAGTCTTTATGGATAATCCTAATACTCAGTCTTCTAATAAAAATTGTGAACTTAGCACATATGTCTATACCTTTTGTATAAGTTGTTGAGTTTTAGATTAATTATGGTGCAATTGAAATATTGGAGGAAATTAATGTATGCAGGAACATACCATCTCAAGTCAAGCAAACCACACTATTTCAGGAAAGTAATAAATCAAGAGACGAGATTAACTAATCAAGATTCTAAGGCCTTATTTAAATTTCTTCCAATAAATGACTTAATTAACAATTACATTCGAATAAAATATTAAGAAAACCCAATAAATCTGCATGTGTAATAAATGTAGGTTCAACGTTGTAGATTATTTAAGGAAAATGCACCCATCACAAGTCTGCCAATGATTATTTTCTACAAATATATATGCTATATATATCCAACACCTCTACTATCACAGATTATAGAAGCTAAATCTAATGCCTCAGGCAGCGAGGAGCTCGCAAAATATTAACTCAAATGTATCCAAAAAATGGAACTGGCAAGTATCATTTTCTTTTTTATGTTTAATTAGGCGTTGGCAAATTTGATTCCTTTCTCAATGGACGATTTCAGCTCTGGTTTAAGAGCTTCAAGTCCTTCTTTCTCGTAGTCTGAAAGTGCACCTAATCCTAAGACTTCTTCCACGCCATTTTTCCCAAGTCTCACCTGAAGAGAGTTAAACAAGTGTGCTGAAATCAGAAGAATGATAACCAACAAAATTTGGTAGTTTTTATCTTTTCTTACGTCCTCAATCTCCCATTTTATACCCTCATTGTGAGAGGGATCATCAAATTGTTCTCACAGTTGAAAATAATGTCATCGACTGACAGAAAATGAAGATCCCTCTAAACAGATGCAAAATCGAGTGATGGCAAGACAGATACATTGAATAGCAAATAGGCACTCGAGCACCATTTAGGTTAGAAGAGGATATCATTACCTTGGATGCAAAGAATGGCAGGTCTGTCACAGTTGACTGTACGAATGAACACTCTACAACATCTGGAACCCCATTCAGTCCCTTCAAGCAAGCATCCGCGAAGATGGCACCAGCATAGCTGCAGAAGTGAAACAAATTGCTCAAAACCCAGTAACCACACAAAGAAAGATATGCAAATAAGGTGTATAGGACCAGTGACAAAAAATAGAAGTCTCTCTTATTTCTTATAACAATATCATCTACTGATATACTGAGTGGGGCAAGTTCTCTTCAATGCATTGTTTTGACAAGTAGTTCACTTCAATACTAGGTGCATGGAAACTTTATATTCAAGACGTTATCAAGATTGCACAATCTTGGCCACACTATGCAGCATGTGTTAATTTCCAGTTGTGGCATGTGACAGCACATGCAGAAAAAGGTTGATGTGTTCATCATCATGTCGTATACTAGTATTGCGAAAACCTGTCAAAATATATTCGCTCCATTTTAATTTACGTGAATTTATTTGATTGTGCAGAGAGTTCAATAAAGAAAAGAATTGCGACTTGTGCTCTTAAACATGTCATAACATTTGTGTGGCTATAAAAGCTTCTCATCAAGGGTAAATGGAAAGTTTCTTAAATTACTTCCAGGTTTAGGAAGTCTTTCTTTTTTAAAAGGACTATAAAGGAGATATGGCCACATAAAGTGGAACAAATAGAGTTGTCAAGCAACTCTAGACCCTCTTTACAAGAATTTGACTCTGGAAGACACTTATGCAGGTGTTCCTTGTCAATACCAGAAAGTTCTTGCCACCAAACAGAGAAACTTTCATGAAACATTGAAACTTAAATAAGTAAAAGAGAGCATGAATAGAAACATACGCCATCGAGAGGGTGGCTGAACCCTTTCCAGCCTTGGCCTCCACAACTTCAGTGCCACCATCTTGGGTGCGCTTGGTGAGTGCCTCAATGTCTTCACTTGACAAATTTGCACTTGGAGTGGCCTATTGCAACATTTAGAGATAACAACAAGACAAGAATTAGTAAAGTTACAAGGTGGAATTAATCTTTTTTTATGAGTCAACACGAGGTAGACGTAATTTTTAAATAACCTAGATAACCAAAAGAAAAGAAAGATTACTTGGGAAAATAACGGGAGGATAGTTACGCCAGCGTGACCACCAACAACGGGGACATTGACATCTGGAACAATGCACCAAAATTTTTAGTAGTGAATAAGAACTTTACATGAATTGACGGTTTAATACAATGAAATAGAAGCAAATCAAAGATGGAAATCACTATGATGCATACCAGCAACATTAACTTTAGCTTTTCCAGCATAGAAAGTCTTTGCCCTAACAACATCAAGTGTGGTCACTCCAAAGAGTCTCTTCTCATCATAGGTTCCAGCCTTCTTGAACACCTCAGATGCAATTGGGACAGTGGAATTCACGGGGTTGCTGATCACATTGACAAGTGCCTTTTGGAGATTTGAGGGGAGGCATTAGAGGAAAGAGGAAGAATCAATATTTGTTACTCAAACATCTAAACTAATATGTAAACCAATATGGGTACTTACATGAGGGCAATACTTTGCAATAGCTGTGCAAAGAGACTTAACAATACCAGCGTTAATGTTGAACAGATCATCACGGGTCATACCAGGCTTTCGTGGCACACCAGCCGGAATAATGACAACATCAGCTCCCTCCAAAGCCTTCCCTAGCTGTTCTTCTCCTGCATAACCCAAAATCTGCAAGTCCAGGAAAAAAACAATGGTCAAGGAACTGCAAGGACTAGGGATCAGACACTGAGGTCGTTCAGTTTGTGGATTGCAGGTGAGGCAAGTGGGATAAAAAGTATAACATTGTTTGGCTTATTGTGCAAAGGATTACATCATTAGGATAAAAGTAAGGGGTGTTTCGGGAGATCCATATTTTTTAAAATAAACCCCCAACTAAATTCTGCATTAGTTGTTTAGTGTTTGGTTTTCACTTTTACTCTCAGTATTCATAATATCAACATTAATTATTCTCCAAACTTCACACCTATCCCTATTTGAAGCTAAAGCTAGTGTAACAATGACTAAGGCTTAGTCTAGCTAATTCGTATCTCTTATAGATATCTTTTGTTCTCATTGTTCTATATTCTTAGATAAATCCGCATTGATACAGAGAGATCATACTACTCTTAAAGCAATTTTCTTCCACATGATTTTAGTTCAACCTGATCTCTTTTTATAGCATCTTCAATCACCACAATGCCGTACGTACGGACTAGTGTTTGTAGGTTTATGCAAGGCATAGCCAAACCATCTATGGCAACTTTTTACTAATTAATCCTCTGTGTGATACTTGCACTTTTTGTCTGATGTGATCATTTCTATTTTTGTCCAATCTTATATGACTGCACATCTATATTTGCATCTAAAGTTTCAATGACAATTAATCTTGTGGATATGATAAGCATTTTGAGACCCAAAGTTCACCCCATATCACATTGTTGATCTCACAACCATTTTATAAATTTACCTTCTCAAGTAGGAATCTCGAAGCAATCTTTCGCTTCAATCACTAAAATTCAATCAATCTACTATATTTTCGTCTATCACGTCCTTCACTTCAAAAGATTGAGCACTTCAATCAATATATTTCTATCAACCAATCTACTATATTTTTGTCTATCACGTTATTCTCTTCAAGAGATTGAGTGACACCGCAATTTTATCCGATCTCTCTTCACCTTTGTCCTTATGGTAGGAGAGCTAAACGTGGATATATTATGTCTTACTTCGACTTATCCTAAAAATTTATTCTGTGAAACGCTTCTCCATGATCCCAAATTCCAATCAACTCCCTTGTTAGCAAAGTAAAGTTGTCATCTTAACTAGAGAAATGTAATATTTATTTCACATTTTTGTAGTTTTATTCCAATGAGTTTTTGATTGAAAAGTTCACAAGGAATCAAGGATTACAGTATAGAGATTCTAATAGTAATAATAATCACCGGAGTATGTGGAGTATATGCCATTGAATGTTGAAGTCATCTACAACAAATGCTTAGATAAAATTTGATAAAGAGTTTTTTTCCTGATAATTCTAGGCCTTCACATCATTATTTGTATTTAGCTTATCATCATACCTGGCATATAATTAGCACAATATAATAGGAATCAAAAAAAAAAAAAAAAAAAACTCAACTAAATAACAGGTACAGATTCACATAAACATACAAAGATAGATCAACTTGTGAGACAAACACAACGAGAAATCAACATAAAAACAGAGATCAAATCCCTGAATTCATCAAAGGACACTGATGCATCAGAGCAGTTAAATTTCTAGGGCTTAAAAGAGTGAGAAACCATACACTCATCACGAAGAGCGTAAAACATGGAGTAACAGGCAAGATAAAGCAGAAATTAACCTCAGATCTGGTGTTGATGTGGCTGACATCAGCGGCAACACCAGGAGTTCCGGCAATATCGTAGAGTGCTAGTCTGGAAACTAAAGGGTTTAGTTTCATGAGAAGTGACAGCGGCTGCCCGATCCCTCCAGCTGCACCTAAAATAGCGACTTTCCTGTCTGGAGCAGACTCCGATGCGAATCCCCGGCGTGAGAGGTGCGATGTGCCGGCGGTTGAGGTTCTGCGAGCCAGAGTTCTCAACATGGATGTCCTCATTGCTATGGCGGAGAAAAATGTGAAGTCGAAAATGAGAGAAATGTTCAAAGGGAGTGTTGAGTTGCGTGAAGTCGACTACAAAATTTATACTGGCGATACATTCGTAAATTTCGAGGAATGGGTCCACCTGATTTTCTGCCGGTAAATATTCCCTCGATTCATTTTTACTTTTCACTTGTTCAGTCTAGTATTAAAAAATCTTTTAGTTTTTTTATCCAATATTTAATATTTACCCTAAAATTCGGACAATTTGAATTTGTGTCAAATAAAGCTTTATTTGGAGATAGCACTCAAAACCTTTGATTAATGAGTCATTCACTATACTATATTCTTTTGTAGTTACATATCAATTTTAACATATCAAGAAAATATAATTATTTTTTTCTTGTTTAGTACTTCATATTAATTACTTATTTCTCAAGACTCGAGAGGCTGAGACTAAACAAAGTACTTATATTCATTAATATCTCTTAACCGCGTATAAAATTTAAAATAGACACTTAAAAGTAAACGGAGGGAGTATTGACTATGCCATTGAAGCAACTTATAATTCTTGACTTAGTTCCCATTTAGATTAACTTATTTTTAATGCTTTTGACTTTTTAATTTTTTAGTTTTGAAGGTATTTGGAAAGATTATAAAATGCTTTTAAGCATTCATTTTTAGGCCAAAAAAAGTTCTAAAATAAGTCAAAAATCCAACCAGGCTCTTAATAAGTTATAAGTTTTGTTTGATACACGAAATGAGATAGTAAGCTGATATAATAAAGTAAAATTATTTTTTCATGCTTAGTCGATAAGATAAATAATAAAATGATGGAAATAGTTAATCTCATGGAGATATCCAACGCATGAGATATTTTTGTTTATCTCACCTCACCTACTAAACGTGTCTTCACCTCACCTTCTAATTATATTTTATACGTCTCAATTTATGTGTTGTTTTAGTCAATTTTAAAAAAAATACTTAACAATAATGTTTGTACTTCATTTAATATTTTCCTAGTGCACTAACAAATGAAGCATAATATTTTTATCTTAATCAATCACAATGAAGCATATTATCTGCAAATATCGCTGCGTTTGCGGACCAAGTTCTCATCTTTACACTAAAGGGAAAAAAAGGCTCATCATCTTTATGATATCGAGAACATTTTTTTTTATGCCTCATACAGCTAGCACAAGTTATACTTTTTGTTTTACAAGTTAGTGAACCCAATTCTTTACATTTTTTGGTACAAACTTTGAGTCCACCAATTTGTGAAACAAAAAGAAAACCTGGCACAACTTGTATCAATTATGTGAGACAAAAGTAAAAAAATTCTGATATCTAACCTTCTGTTGGCCAAAAAATCTGCCAGATAGCATAATGCGAGTATTTCAATGCAGTAAATATAAAAACTTAAGTGCATGCAAATAAATATACATGGCTCAAAAAAAGTCACAAATTTGGAAAATGTATGATTTTCTGGCAAATAGAGTTCTTGAACAGAATCCTACATGTACAAAATTTCCCAGGTGCAGATTGACATCCCCAGCCACAGCTCGACGGCCTCATTAGCTGCAACCCTCTTCAATTGAACAACCTCAACCTTCGCAATACTATAGAAATAGAAAAAGACAACTCTCTAGTCCACATCTTAAACGATCCAAATTTTAAGGGAAAAGTAGTAATCAAATCTGAAAAAGGGCAGCTCGGTAAACATCAGGGAAGTGCCACATCCCAAGGGAGTTTAATGTAGTCAGGCCACCCTGGTGCAAGCAATTTCACAGCTCGAACCAAATCAAAATACTAAAAAAAGCTGTAATCATCTCCATAAGCTAACCTCGATAACAACAAGAACAACTTTTGGATGTTTGATTTTGACAACTTGAAGAGAAAGACAAAGTCCTTTAGGTGTTGGTTAACAAAGAGAGTCAGTCGGTTGGCCATATATCTTCTTTATCCAGTCCAGAACATCCACACAATCTTCATGCCCAATGAAATGCCTTCACATACAGAGAGATTTCAGGTTAGGAGAAAATGAGTAAAGATTTTTGTTTCTATATTTCAAGTTCATACCTTTTTATTGTACGATAGGCCTTCAATTCTGCAGCTTGACGGTGATTTCTTATATCTTTCCGCATACGAAGTGACTCAGGCATCTGGAGATGGCCATCCTGACTGTTATATGAATCGCATATGAAGCTAAGCACCTTTTCCTGTAAATGCCATTTTCAGATGTCAACAGGAGAATTTTGACGTGCTTCATGGCTCATGCTACTGAGAGATAAGGCCCAACAAAGGGTAAGATTAAACAATTAAACAATTTTTCATAGGGGAAGAAACGACTGCCTCTGCACATGAAACAAACATGTTCCTTGAAAAAAGGAAAACTGAAAATTATCACATGCCAACTCCAAGTCAAAGAATTCCTATTTCTTACAATTAATTGTCACTGCCTATAGTTTCCCTCAAGGCATGCTTTTGGAAAAAGAGAAGTCTCAAGGCAAGAACAAGCATCTAAAACCAAAGGAAGTCATCGTGAAACTGATTGTAGCTCTATGAAAAAAAAAAAAAAACAATTTGAAAGAGAACCTTCCCACACTATGGTAATTATTGCTTTGAAAAGGACCCACTCTTGTTCTGAACCTTCCAGAATCAACCTTTCATATTCAGACTGACACAACACAGAACATACCAACCATGGGATACCCAAAGAGATGATGAAAATATCTGCATATATATAATGCATGCATGACTTTATGCATATCATAGTGTCAATAAAAGGAATTATGAACAACTGTTATAAACCAGGAGAAACTCAGCTACTGCATCCGGAATGAAGAAAAATGTCCAACTTGATAAAAGTTCTATTTAACAAAGAGAATGGCACAACAATTCCTTATAGAACAGAAATGGCATACCAAAGGTTTAGAAGCATCTATCCACTCATAAATCTGTTCATTGCGAAACCATGTCATCTGCCTTTTTGCAAAATTTCTGCACAAGAGTATAAGAATCAGTCAATCAGCTTATAACTTACAAGAAATAACATTATAGACAACAACAACATACCCAGTGTAACCCTACAAGTAGGGTTTGAGGAGGGTAGAGTATACGAGACCTTACCCCTACCTCGTAGAGATAGAGATGTTGTTTCCGATAGACGCGGATTAAAAAACATTTACAGCAGTTTCAATATGAGAAAAGTAACAACAATGAAATAATGTGAAATGGAAAGCATTACACAACATAGAGAAGAAAGAACAGTAAAACCAGCACTAAAAGAATATTGCTAATACTACTGCCAAGAAACTACAAGAATATTGCTAATACTACTGCCAAGAAATAGTATTATAGACAATCCAATCAAATCAGGAAAACCAGCACTAAAAGCGTGGACCAGACCCAAATCTATGGAAGGGGCCAGAACCCAGACAGGAGTAAGAGTGGACCAATTTAGGCAGCACTATTAGGAGTTCCTCACATTCGCATCCACAATCATCCATACTGCTCTGTTCTCATCTTGACCAGTAACTATAGTATCTGGAAGTGTGGCTCGCTCAGCAGACAAGAAAGTGAGGGTTAAGTAGAAAGTTGTCTTCAACAGTGACAGGGGAGACATGATTAAAATTCTATCAAGAATAGCTGTGGAACTTTCTGCTGATCCATGGCAAATCCGCATACAATGACTACAACATATAAGCATCCAGAACTGGTGCTTGGTTACTGGGGGATGAGGGGATGACCTCCCTCACTTATGGACGAAAGCCATTCTCGTTATAACTATGTTAGCTTTTAATTCCACATCACTTGCTCCAACCAACACTATAATTATTAATCTTTATTACTCAAATTTTGGTAAAACTCTCCAATTTGCTAAAATTATTATCAGTCTTTGATATGTATTTTTCCAAAAATTATTTTTCACTCACCAACCAAACACGAGAAAACATTTTCTGGGAAAATAATCTTCCAATTAAAAAAAACATTTCCCCGAAAACATTTTCCATAAAATAATTTCCATCAGACCAAACACATTTCAATCAAGGGGGCCTTAAGGGTTCTTACTACAAGGCCATTTTATTGAAAGATAACATTTTGAAAAATTATATTTTATTACACAATAAGACAGTCGTTTTCCTTACATCCATATCTTCTATACAAAGAAACCGAGAACAACAAAGATCATCACCATTTGAGACAATTACATAGTCACAGTGAAAGTAAAATACCGTGATTCTTTCTGAAATTCAGATAAAAATTCATAGAAGTCCCCAGCAGAACTCCATCCTCCATTTTCTCTACATCTTAGAAGGTATTCCATTGCCTAAAAGATTTTGAACAAACACATATTAGTAAACAAACTATTGGACTGTGTTCAAGCTATAGGGATGCAAATATACTTGTCGGTAACCAATTGCTCGAGTAGCAGAATTTGAGTTCGGCAAAAGACCCACATCAAGAAGCCACCCTGCCTCAGATAGAATTCCATCAGTTCCTGCAGTATGCACCATCGTCCATCATAATGAATTAATTAGGATCAAGGTATTCTAAATAAAGTTGTTAAGGAACTAAAATGGAAAGCTCTTATTTGAAAGAAAGATTTATTTTAGTTGAAGCAAAGATTAGTATCTCAAGGACTACAAAATCAAAGCACGCTAGTTAACTCTTAGAAGAAGAATTAACCTTTATTAACAAAATGATCTCATAATGATCACTGATACTTATTTGAATTGCTCACATTTCACTATCCAATTTCCAAAGAAAATGTTTCTCCAGTTATTCAGAAGAAACTTATCCGAAATACTCCTTAGATGACATCAAGACTATGAACAAAGAGAAAGAAAGGATCAAATTACTTCATCTAGTCTTTCCAAAATGTGAGAAAGAAAGGATCAAATTACTTCATCCAGTCTTATCAAAATGTTATGAAACGAAGAAGGGAAGGAAGGAAGGAAGAGAAGCAGATAATTAGACCTAGGTATCATGATAACCGCAAAAATCTCAAGGCAGAAAAGAATGTTCTTCCTAGAAGGCTTGTGAATAATAGATAAGGCTGTGATTAAGAATTCTAAGACCTTAAAAGAATATAAAACAAAGCAAATTAATCATAAAAATTTCATTAAACTTTTACCTAAGAGCATATCTTCACACCGAAAATCAATTGATCTATAGAGATCCGTCCTATTGGTGGAAAGGAAATAACAAAGAAAATCATAATCCAAATCCTTTATTTCATTCTGCTGCAATTTGTCAGCTGAAATCTTGACATCAGCAGCATCTATTTCACCTGATACGAGCTGCTCTCTGAAAGAATTATATGGTACTTCAAAAGCTGATGGAGGTGACCCAGTAGACTGCAAGCCAAAAAGTATATTTAGTTTTTTCATCTAAAGATGAACTGAACAGGCTGCGACAACATGGACTAACAGTTGTGCACATCTCAATCCAGTCTCAACTATTTCATAACCACAAAGAGCTCTTATAAAACCAATACAAGTTCTCTCTACAAGCACATCAATAGTTGACAGGAAACACAGATTCTCCCTGCAATCACCTCGGTAAGTGACAAACAATAACACAGAAATCTCTAATGTCAACCTAACTCATACAACATGTGATCTAGCTTACAAAGAAGGGGTTAAAATCAGAGAGATCACACATGAAAGTTACACAATTTTACCTTAACAATTTCAAGCCTGCGACGCAAGCGATACCAATCATTTGCCGGTAAAGACTGGGCACCAGGGTCACCAGCTTTAACCAACAACTGAACAGCAGCATCCCAGTCTTCATCATTCTGTAAACTTGCAAGCTCTGAGTCGACTTCTGCAGCAATCTCTCGAGAGGCTTTTGGAACATCTGGCCTCCCATAAATAAACCTTAAACGTTGGACAGAATTTATTATGTGAGTTGGAAGATCATGCCCCTTTAGGTTAAGTGACTCAGTTGTAGAGACTGCATGAAAACGGAATTCTTGTGCACCCAAGATCCAATTCTATTATCAGTTACAGGATATATGTAAGCTTCATTTTTAAGAATAATAAAGCTTGTAAATAGACATCTCTCAACAAAACTTATCCTCATTCTTGCTCTCTCGCAGTCTGTCGTTTTACAGAATGAATCTTCTTCGTTAAACAAGTTGCAACCAAAAAGTTTAGCTTTAGTTTGAAATGTCTTCCTCAATCTAACCAGAAGCTTTCAAGTGTGAGTTGTAATATCCTACACATACCATCGCAAATATAATCCAGTACCACCCGCGACTATTGGAACACGGCCCCTATCAAGGATATCTCTGGTAGTTTGCCTAGCATCCTTAAAAAATCGTCCAACAGAATAATCTGATGACATATCCAAAAGAAAAGAAGAAAAAAATTGCGTTAGCCCTAAAGGACAACAAATTTAAGGGCACATCATATAGGGCATACAGTTAACAAAATATGAGAAAATCAGACAATGGAAATTTCACTTCAAATTACAGCCCCACCCCGCCCAACTGGCACAGGTTCCGTAGAAAAAGGACTCTTGATCACTGTGCGAGTTTGGAATGTTGTGTTAGTCTAAAGTTACAAATACCAGTGATTCACTAATCTCGACTATTTGCATAAACATTGCAAATGCCTTGAGCATAAACAAACAAACATGAAATGTTAGATATAATGGTCAATTTGAGGGTTTCAACAAATTGAGGAATTTTGATGTGTTCCCTTCATTGATTTTAAGTTCTGATGTTCCACAAATATGGAAAGCAGAGGGCTTCTATTGGTCATGACTGTCACTATGCACACGCCAACAAAAATATGCACCAAATTACAATTTATGACAATGTAGAGGGCATAGATCATGCTTCATTGAGTGAAGGGATGTGCTGCACAGCTATTGAAATTCATGCAAAATATTGTTTCATTGCTTCAGACCATCTAATATAGACAGAAATACCTTCGGATGGATGCAATATGTCAACCAGATGATGTACTACTTCCTGCAAAACATACAGCAAAATAAGTGTCTGTCAAGACAATTCTCTGACACATGGTTCTATCAAAATTCAAAAAGTATTTTCCATTCCTCAGACAGATAAACAAGTAGTAATGAAGCACCAGAAGTTAGTCACTCAGTACATCCACACATGAAACCAAAAGCACCAAAAATTACGCGGAAAAGCCAAAAAATGTTTCATGTCAAAAGCATGCCTCAAAAAACCAGGCAGTAAACATGATAATATTAGCAAAACATAATTCAAATTTGCTAAAGCAATACCTTTCGTTCATCAAGGGAAGGCTTCGCTGAACCGACATCAAGCCCTCGATACACCTATAAAGCCAGAGAACAAAGCATAAATCAACTGAATTTCAACAAACATCATTCAGTCAGTAGCAGAGCCATGATTTTCACTAAGTGGTTCAAAATTCGAAAAGTCCAACACTAGAATAAGCCATAATAGGGTTGAACATCTACAATATATACATAAAAATAATTTTAACCATGTATAACAAGTGTAATTTTCTCGACCCTACCTAGCTCCGCCACTGCATTCAGTCACTGACAAGTTTGTGATAAATTGATAATCTTTGCTATTTCATTTAAGTTCAAGTTTTAGTACTTCAATTTTATTCAATTGTTTACTATCAATCTCAATTTTCTAACTAACCAAATGGAAGCAATTTATGAACTTAGTTAAGTAATAACCTGTACAGAGTCCGCGCTGACGATTTCACCATTGAGTCGCTTAGCTAGCTCTAATGCTAGCTTGCTTTTACCGGCACCGGTAGGTCCGGAAATGACAATAACTTTCTCTTTGGTAGAGGAGGCAGAGCAGGAGGTGAAGAGACGGCGGCGGCGGAGAAGTGTCTCCACCGTGTACGGCAGCCGGAGATAGCTGCTTATTCGAACGCCACCAGTCCCGACGGTGCTTATCATGACTGGAGCAACTGGACCGATTGGCTACTGGACAGGAGCCAAGTCCCTTTTTAACACTATAGTTTAGAGGCCTCTTAATTGAATTTTTCAAAAATTAATAGTATTTGTTTGATAAATATGAAAATGTTATTATTTGTGAAAATTATTAGTCTCTATTAAATGATGACTAAATTATAATTATTTTTAAAAAAATTAAAATATGACATTATAAATTGCATATAGTTCATATTTTTTTTTTTATAAATAAATATTTGTAATAACATATTAGTATGGCAAACTTTTAAACATATTAATTTCAAAGATTCACTAATCTAATAAATTAGCAATAGTACTAATTAGTTATTCGTTAATATAATTCTTTCACGTGTTACATATAATCTCTTTATATTGAGTATAATTTATTTTAACTTTTATAAAATTAAAAATGATGAGTTTTGTTTGTAAAATATAAATTTGAAATTGTTGAATTGATTTTGGTGAAAGTCCATGTAAATTGTTCACTTGATATTCTTTTACTTTTGTGGTCTCATTGTTAAACGATTTAGAGTACATTATAATTGTATGTGCTAAGGTTTGAATTCGATGTAAAATTTGTTTGTAATGGCATTACATTCATGTATACATAGAGTTTATTACAAAAATACTTTAGTCATTTTGATGCAATACAATAAAATTCAAGTAATCATCCATGAAATTATCTCGTTTCTCCTTCTTGCTCTGCTCAATTTCACCATATAAATATGAGACAAATCCACATAGAGCTAGGAAAATAGCAACTCCCTTTTCAACTTGAAATTTTTCATGAAATAAAACTATAGCTAATATTTCAGTAACAGGAAGTAAAAAGGCACCTATTATTCCAGAAAGTAAAGATGAAGAATAAAATATCACTCCAACTAATCCCAACAATGCTAATTGCCAAATAATAGCACACCATATTAGTACCAAATAATACTTAGCTTCTCCAATCTCATATTGACTTGCCTCCTTTGGAATTGCCTGTCAAATAAGATGTTAATATGTTTTGGTTATATCTGATAAATAAAATATATTATTTTAAAGATATTTATGTATAACTTAAAAATAATATCTTTATCTCACAATATAAAAGCCTTCTATTAATTTTAAAATCCACTCATGTTGTTGTTATTAAAATAGATCACATATTGTTGTTGTTACTAAAAAATATTATGAGAGTACAATGATAGTAGAGGTGGGGGTGGTAGAAGTGGGTTAGTCAAATAGTGGTGGTTGGGAGTATGGTGGTAGAGAAATAAGTGTTTTTAAACTTTTAATTTTGCTTGCGTCACGAACATAACTTGTTAAATTTGAAGTTTTAGCCATAATTCATAAGCAACACTTTTCACTTAGTAGATAATGAGGCAAGCGAACTCAAAAATTTAAGATCTAAAGTCATTGAATGTAATTTTATTTAAGGAGACAAGTAGCTTAAAAGTGGAATTCATTTTTTTTTACTTGTCTACTATTTAAAAATAATTATACTTATTTTATATTATTCTTAAAGTACTATTCATTTTTTAATATTTAGATGACTTATGTTATTTGTCATTTTACCTATTTTATTTCGAAATAAATTATCTGAAATTATTGTACCAGCCAAGGAAAAGAATTTATCTCAATACTAATTATTAATCCAAAATAAGTTATCAACTAAACAACAAATTAAGTAACATGATAATTTAAACCCAAGATTATTTGGTGTTATACTTGGCATCAAACAATACCATAACTAGTATGAATAACTAACAAGTTTCAACTAACTAATTGTGTATACTATACTCCATAATTTTCAATTTAAATTTCAGAAAATTTATGATCAAAGGTCGAGCTCGAATTCGACGAGTATTAAAAGAAGAAAATGGAGAGGAATACCTGGAAATCCTTGTTAATTATCATTCCAATGGTGCAAAAAACAGTAGCAGAAACACCAATAATCAGCTGAATCTCCAACACCATAGTATAACTAATAGCATTTTTTGCCTTTATGTAAATCAACTCAATAAGTGATAGCATAAGCCCAAAACAAACCGCACCCATAACCGTCATCACAAACCCAATCACATACTCCTTAACAGAAACACCGGCCGGCCGATCGCCGTTCCCCCGGAGTGCTAAAGTTGCAGCTCCGGCTATTAACAGAAAAACAGATAACTTCGAATACACAGTCAATTTTTGCTTTACTAAAAGTACAGCGAAGAGTGCGGTGAACGCTAGTTGAGTTGCGTTGATGAGAGATGAAGTTGAAACGGGTAACTTTGCAGGTCCCCATGAGATTAAGTAACCGTCGAGACCGGCGATGATTCCGACGCCGGTAGATCCGATGATTTCTCGACGAGTTATGGAGAGGATTTTAGCGGTCGCCGGAGATTCGATTTTCCGGCGGTGAAAATAGGAGATGGATAAAGGGATGAGAATTAAGGGACAGGCAATAGTTTGTAACCAACCAGAGAGCCAAATTCTTTGACCACCATGGATGAAGTAGAAACGAGAGATCAAAGGGCCACCACAGTTGCCTATTGAAAACATAATTATGTTCAAAATTAGTAAGGTAAGTTTCTTCACTTGTGTTAATCTATGATTAAGTTTCTTATGATTGTGTATTTATAACATAACTAAATTATATATTCACCAAATCCATAACGTGCTAATTTTTTTAAATCTTTTTTAAGCCATGTGCAGCTCTACTAGTATCATATGAAATCTGTCACCTCTCACCGGTAACAATAACACATACAAAGTAACGAATTAAGGCTATGATAGATGAGAAGAAATCACTAGTGTGTTCTGTCTCCGCTAAATTTGAACATCAAAACTTCATGATTCTCAACTCACTTCATTGACCGTGGTGCTTAATTATTATTTTTAAATAACTCTGGTTATGCTGTTACCGTTTTCTATACATAATAAATAGACTTGAATAAAATAAAAAGTCCTCTACATTAGTGCCTTCCATGTCCCTCTTAAGGGCAAATTATATCCAGATTCAAGGGAAATGTTTATTTATAGTTATTATATTTATCATAATAAAGAGGAGTCAACTCTTTAGCTGTCTTTCTCTAATCTTTTAAGATTAAGAAATGATATAATGACATATCTGATGAAAATAATTCTTTATTCCATTAATGTGTTTTATAGTAATGATCAATGGCAGTTAAAATAAGAACAAATACCATGGTTATATTTTATCTCAAGTTTAGTTATGAGCATAATGGTCCTATAGTTCCAATAGAGAAAAGAACCTATGGAATTGAAATTCAATTTTTCATCTTGAGAGGGGATCTATATGTATTTAATTTATATCGTAGACTTGCCTATAGATATCATTTACTATAACTTTATAGTATAAATAATTTTTTACACGAACAATATACATATTTAAATTATAATTTTAAGGCTCTTGATGTACCTAACTCACTATATCACCAACCAGTAGTTGCATTCAAACGATGCTTAAATTACAAGACATTTATTTCCTCCTATTTTACACTATGCTTAATCTTAATTCTACTCCCACCAATATGACAACCCAACCCCCACAGGATCGTAAGATCCTTTTCCTTTTTCCTCTTGCATTAATCTCTCTTTTTCTTCTTGGAACTCTTAGATTTTTACTTGATAACTTGAAAAATAACCAATTCCAATTTCTATGGCAACATAAGTTTCTTAGAGTTACTGAAAATGAAATCATTGAAGAAAGTTGCAATGTATTTGAAGGAAAATGGGTTTGGGACAATGTAACCTATCCACTTTATAAAGAAGAGACATGTCCTTATTTAGTTAAACAAGTTACTTGTCAAAGAAATGGAAGACCTGATTCTTTTTATCAGAATTGGAGATGGCAGCCTCATGGTTGTAACTTGCCAAGGTAAAGTTGGTCAAATTTGATCTTACATTTTAGCGGCGGATTGTTTTGTAAATGTTTGTTGATCAGGTTCAATGCTTTGAAGATGTTGGAGATGTTGAGAGACAAAAGGCTCATGTTTATTGGAGATTCTATACAGAGAGGCATGTTTGAGTCAATGGTTTGTCTTGTTCAATCAGTAATTGCAGATGTTGATCATTCCATTGAAAGAGTTCCTCCCAGAAAGATTTTCAGAATTGAGGTGCTAATGGATTACTTAACTTGAATTTGTGTACACAACTTTTCACCTTAACATTTGTGTTTTTATGTTTGTAGGAATTTAACACGACGTTTGAATATTACTGGGCTCCTTTCATGGTTGAATCTATATCAGATCATGCAACTAATCATACTGTAATGAAGCGACTAGTTAAGCTTGACTCTGTAGAAAAGCATCGTAAGCTTTGGGAAGGAGTTGATATTTTGGTTTTTGAAAGCTATGTGTGGTGGATGCATAAACCTTTCATCAATGCAACGTAAGTACCCTTTTCACTCACTCCAAAACATACAAAATTACTGGAGAATGAACTAATATTGTAGCTCATCTGTTCTGTTTCTGCAGATATGGATCTCCTGAAAACGTTCAAGAATATAATGTAACAACAGCATATAAATTGGCGTTGGAAACTTGGGGAAGTTGGATAGAGTCGAGTATTAATCCTCAAAAGCAAAAGGTCTTCTTCGCCACAATGTCCCCAACACATTTATGGTGAGAGACTATACTCATTACTCAGCATCTTCTTCTCATTGTGCATTAGACATAAGAAAATCTTTCATTTGCAGGAACTGGGAATGGAAAGGTGGAATTGACGACGGAAACTGCTTTAACGAGACGCAACCAATGGAAGGACCCTACTGGGGAACAGGTTCAAATCTTGAAATCATGTCAATCTTGAAAGATGTAATTGAAAAACTGAAAGTTAATGTGCGTTTGCTGAATATTACTCAGTTGTCTGAGTACAGAAAAGATGGTCACACTTCAGTTTTTGGTGAACGGAGAGGTAAACTTTTGACTAAAGAAGAAAGATCAGAGCCAAAGACTTATGCTGATTGTATTCACTGGTGCTTACCAGGAGTACCTGACACATGGAATCAGTTGTTATATGCAATTTTGCTACAAGATTACCGTAATCATTGATAGATAATTTGGCTTAGTTGTTCTGTTTTAGGACAGCTAGTTTTTTTCATACAATGTATGTACCTTTTAGCTTATTCTCTTATTTTTATTAACAGAGTGGTAAAGGTCTTTCTAAACAATTTGAGCAGTACTCTAATGAAACTTTTAAGTATTAAAAAGTAAGTGCATTCTGGGCATGAATTCAACTAGCAAAGGATCATGGTCATAAGAGGTTTAAAAGAGATGGATTATGAAACATTAGAAAATAATGTGAGCCATTCAACATTAGTTCTATTAACATGTGTTTGAAAATAAGTAAAACAATAGAATTAAAATGAGATCAAACTATAATTTACCAATATCTTAGTACATCAAAGTTTTCATATAAGCATAAGGAGGTTAGATTTGGTCCCTCAACGCACTCTTTAACTACTACTATCATTTGATCTACAATTATGGAGAACAACATGTCTTCATTAACTTGTCCAATGATCAAATGCAATAAATTTTGATTTATCTGTCTTTCTTCCAGTTTTGGTGCATACTAGTTTAGCAGAAGATGAACCACTTACTGGAGGAAATGAATGCCCCAACTGGAGAAACTTAGGCGTGCTGAAACAACTACATATAATAGAGAACAAACAACTCCTACTAACATATAGTTGAGATTCCAAGTACAAATAGCAGCATTGTTTCGTTGAACAAAACTAACTTCTACTGACATATAGTTGATTAAAAATAATCGCCAAATAGGTCAGCTCCCTTTCGACTTGCAAAATGAGGGTGTGGTAGGAACAAGTATTTGGCACTCTAAGTAATGTATGTAAGTAATTAACATTAACACCAAAAGAATGATCAATATTCAGTGCAGTTGACAGAAAGAATATCCACTACTTAGTATTGAAAAGGTCAAGCTTCCAGTACAAGATTTTCCTTCACATACACAAGTCATGACCCTTTGAACGAGAAGTCTACTGTTATGAATATAATTAGCAAATGATGCACGGTATCAATGGACATCTTAAACCACACACCACAGCAATTAAAATCCCATACAACTCTTGATGGAACTTTGACAACTAAAACCAGAAGCGTTGACTAGGCTAGGCGAGAGCCAGAGACATCCAATCTCGTAACTGGCTCAATTTTGGGTAGAACACAGCCAAGTTCGCAACAAAAACTGGATGAATTTTGGGGTAAGGTCTGATTGTTTTGCCTTATATTGGCCGGAATCACAAAAACAACAACATACCCAGTGGAATCACACAGAGTGTACGCATACCTTACCCAGAAATTGCGAACAAACGTATGAAATTTAGGTACTTGACAAACAATCAGTTCAAGTGTAGCATCCACATTTTCAAAGATAGGAAACACCTATAGTTAACTGCTGCTCAACAGAGGCATCTGACACAAACAAATAATTCTCACCTAAAAAAGGGACGATTATGAAAGACAATCTAAAACAAGTCAAATAAGCAACTTGAGACAAACTCGTGACAATGTAAAAATTTAGGAGTTGTGACTCAGTAGCCACTCAGACCTCAGAGTGCAAATTCATATCAATCTAGCATGGACAATAACTCACTCACAAACAAGTTGGGGACCGTTCATATAAAAATCAAAATTCAAAATTAATTAGAAACACTCAATATTCCAATATGCTTGCAGATCTAATCAAATATCACCAATTCTCACACCTACAAATAGTGATAAGAGGGTTTCAACTTTTCAACCAAGAAACACTTCCATTCCAATATGCATGTGAGGTTAATCAAAAATCACCAATTTTAACATCTACAAAATGTAATGAAGGATGTAAACGTTTCAACAGAAAACACTTCTCCACCTACAAAAGAAAAAGAGAACTAGTATCTGGGAGAGAAACTAAGTTAATCACCATCTTATCCGACCCACTCTAACTGTGTCACTCTACTAAATGCAAAGTACGTTACTACATGCCAAAGTTATATAAACTAACCTGCAAAGGCAAAATGAGGTGATCTGTGGTGGGACTGAAAAAATTAAAACATTGCAATGTCGAGCATGTATACTTAAGCAAGGTCGCTAACGAATTTAAGACTTCCTTCTACATAATGCAAAGTACGTTACTACATGCAAAAATTATATAAACTAACCTGCAAAGGGAAAATGAGGTTATCTATAGTGGGAGTGAAAAAATTAAAACATTGTAATGTTGAGCAAGTATACTTACGCAAGGTTACTAATGAGTTTAAGACTTCCTTTACTTAGGAGGGTCGGGATCTATAATCTAATTCTTGCAATTATTTTCTACCAAAGGCTAATTGTTATTATGAATGTTATTCAAGATTTAGTCTTGTCTTGAAATTCTAGATTGTTTCTTGAATTGTTTGATCCATTACTGAATTCAAGAAGCACATTCTTGAATTTTGGTCTTTTCTTTATTTTCAGTTTTTTTCATTTTTAAATTTTATTTCAAGCTTCGGCAATTTCTTTAAATTCTTAATTTTCTTTATCAAGTTCTTTGGGTTCTAACGCGATTGTATCAAGATCTGACATACGCTCAGCTACATTTTCTAAGGACTTTTAAATTTTATTTCAAGCTTCGGCAATTTCTTTAAATTCTTAATTTTCTCTATCAAGTTCTTCGGGTCCTAATACGATTGTTACCAAGATCTGACATATGATCAGCTACATTTTCAAAGGATTCGAGCAATGTAGATTGACAGACTAGGATACCTATAAAAAGTGAAGGAGGGAGGAATGATTTTATGCATTGTTTGCCTTGCTTGCGGTGCAGAAACCATCCTTACGATGGAGAAATTTGAGAAAAGGGAAAAATAACTCACGTTTCTTTTTATTATAAAGCTAAACAATTTGGAGGAAAACCCTACCGAAAACAGCCTCTCTAATTCTAAGGTAGTGGTAAGGTTTGTGTACATTCTACCCTCCCCAGACCCTACTTTGTGGGATTACACTGGGTTAGTTGTTGTTGTAATGCCAGATAGTACAGTATGAATCTTTTTGGAATTCATGGGGTGATGCCAGGAGAGTTGGTGGGAAAATGTCAACTTCACTTTAAGCTGGAATTTAGGAAGAAAAGGAGAAGTAACGGTTGGAACATGGCTCCTCTAGCACTCAGGTATCATGTTCTAAGAGAGCAATCAGAAAACCTAATAAAAGGATTGAAAACTCACATGTACATATTAGAAGATTGTGTTTATTTTGAAATGACCATTAAAATATCATCTTTTTTAACTCGTGGAGTTCCAAAAAGAATCAAGTATGTATAGATCACAAGTGTGATCAGTAAGTAATTCTACTTTTGTATGAACTTCTCCATAATCCATATTGTATGTTGCTTATATACAAGTGAAGCCTCATTTACGTTGATAACAAAATTACATTACCAAAAAAATCACTTTCAATAATAGACGTATCCTAAACAAAAGTATTTTCAGCAAGATTGCACCCAAAATCCAACTTTAGACAGGTCTAGTGCTTGACTTCTATAAGCCATCACAACACAGAAAAGGCACATCCCCAAATAGCCAAGCCACACACAAGTGAAATGCAACTTAGCCAGCCACAACTTTGGGAGACTCATAAAATGCAAAATGAGGGAATCAAATGGCACTGCCATCCAGTTCACAAATGCAATCAATTGCAACCAAGATAGTCGCAACATAATATCAATTAATCAAACTCATCCTTCCAAATCATCCTCTATGTTGAATCCCTCTTTTATTGTCATTAAAAAAAAAACATCCTCTCAAATCTCAAACATAATTGAAGAACATATATTGGACAACAAGGCAGACAATCGGGCACGCATAAAACCAATGCTTCATCACACATAGCTGGCAAAAAGAAGGCACAAAAGAAGAAGAATTCTGGATTCAGACAATTAAAATGTAAAGAAACAAAGGTCCTCCAAATACCATAAGAATCTAATTTCAGCAACTTCAACAGCAATCTAAAAGTTGTTTCAATACAGCACATCGTTTCTAAGGCTCAAAAGCGTACAAGACATTACTATATTTATATCCAAACACAAACTCCAACTAGAACTCAAAAAGCCCAAGGCCTCCTGAAGAAAGAAACAGCCTGACTACCACAATGTAGAAGGAAATCAGTAAAGGGTGCAAATGCAGAAGCCAAAGTAGATAGCAAATCAAAACCATCAAACCAGACTTATAAACATCTGCATTCATCCAGAACCACTAAAAGCAGCTGCACCAAGCTGTCAAAACACCTGAATCAAACATCCATTCACAACTCAATAGATCATTCCACATCCGAAAACAAGACAATCTTCAAGTGAAATCAAAAGAAAGGAACATGATAGAAGTAAAAACCTTTACAGCAACACAGAAGGACAGTACAAAAACAGAGAGAATCAATCTAATCAATCCGGGATTAAGAACAATCCATCAAAAGACAGAACATCAGTCAACACAATCACTATCTGGAAGAAGAACAACAACAATCAATCTAATCAAGCTGGAATTAATAACCACGCATTGAAAGACAGAGTGACAGACAAACATCACAATCAAAATCTAATCAATCGGGATAATTGAAGTGGAGACGGAGAAAAAATTAAGAGATGATCTTGGACAATATCCCATTGCTTGAATTCTTGATTGTTGTTAGGTGTTCTCAAAGCAAAATTTAAAGGTAACAAAAGAAAATAAGTAACATTCAAGGCACATAGATAGCACAATAATAAAGAAAGGGAAGAGACAAATAAACTTTCATTTACAAAGCTTGTTCAATGATGTATGTTCTTTATCTAATGCAAAATGTCACTCTAAAATCTACATACATTGAATAAGACGCATTCAACAAATTTCAAGAACACAAAGAACCCAAATATATGTGAATCAACCATACTGCCATAAAACAAATTTCATTAATTACATTAAGGGAAATACTTTAGTGGTTCTTGCCTTCCTCTAGTTTTTTCTTGTTTTATCACACCTCGTCTTACTTACTAAAAGCTCATACCAGAAAAGATTGGTGAACATTAAGTATATCCACAACCAGATCATAGAATCAGCAAGCACATTCCACCAACACTCATTAAAAAATACGCTGACTTTACCAGCACGTCACAAAAATGTTTATCATTCCAATCAAGCCTACACACAACATTTTCAAGCAAGAATATTCTACAGGCAGGATGCAAAGCATACAGATGGAAAAAGAACACCTGGGAACTGATATACTCAAGGGACTGACAAATAGAACTACTAACAGAAGTGACCAGAAGTCCAAGATCGACCAAATCTGAGAGCACCACAGAGCACCAATCACAACAATCACATGAAAATGGAGAGGAAGAAATTTACCTCAGTAATATGAATGCATCCCCTGGTACATACCCCCAGGTGCAACTCTAGGTGCAGCTGATGCCCCAGGGCCTTGGTTTTGTAGCCCGTGAGGTTGATGTAAAGAACCGTAATGAGAACCCTGTGGTGGATAATCTCCCGATGGCATCCCAGCTGAGCTTGGGGGTAGCCCATACATTGAAGATCCACGGCCAGCACCACCTAATGTACTACCAGCGCCAGGTAATCCACCACCAGCACCTCCCAATGCCCCAGCACCACTATAACCACCACCGCCAGCAGTAGCACCACCGGTCAACCCGCCATATCCAGCTGAACCAGCCCCACCATAATGAGACCCCCCACCATATGGACCACCAATCCCTGAACCGTACCCACCACCCACAGATTGGTTTCCATAAGATGAACCACCAGGACCACCCACACCGATACCATTTCCACTACCCAATGCCGAATTGGGACCATGTCCATACCCTCCATATGAAGAATGCCCTGAAAATCCACCATAACCACTAGGCGCACCATATTGCCCAGGACCCATCGGATCACCATGTCCATCTGTTTGGACCTGAGCTCCTCCTGGACCTCCTACACCAGGTTTTTTCTTCCCATCAATAGCCAGCTTACAGTTCAACTGATGCCCATCAATATTCTTAACAGGATCCACCAACGAAGACTGTGCTGCCTCCGCCGTCTTGTACACAAACAAAGCATACCCTTTTGACTTCCCAGTGGCCTTATCAAACCCTAACGGTCCTTCCTCTATCTCCCCATACATCAAAAAATGCTGTAAAATCCTCTCGGATTGCATATCATACGGCACATTAGATACATAAATCTTCCTCAACGACACATCCACTGGATTATTTGAACTCCCACCACCAGGCCCACCTTGAATCCCAGCTGAAGCAAGCTGAGTAACCGTAACTCGACCATCAATGTGTTTACTCGGTTGCTTTAACGCAAGTAAAGCTCCATCAACATGCTTAAACGTAACAAATCCATAACCTTTGCTCTTCCCAGTATTTTTATCAAGAATAACAACAGCTTCTTCTAACTCACCGAATTTCCCAAAAATTGACCTGATTTTTTCAGTGGTAGTTTCCCAGCCAAGCCCACGAACAAAGAGCTTTCTTTTAGTAGCGTCACGATCGGTGATTTCTCGAACTTGATCAAGCACGTCGGTATGACGAACAACAGCATTTTGTAAGATTTCTAACATTTGTTCAGGTGTAACAGATTCAAGAATCTTCCGGGCATCTTCAATTGAAAGCCTACTCGCAACAGGAACGTCAGTGACGACGCCGTTGTCCTCAAGCTTCCTCTTCTTCATCAAGTCCATTTTTTTTAGCTCAAGAACTCTACGGAACAATGGAGTTTAGAACCCTAAATCCTAATTCTCTGTGCAACCCTATATATTTAAGATGATAATGTGGATGGGTTCGGTTTTGGGCTTTTAAGATAGCCCAATGCTTACAACCCAATCTTCGAAAGATATATTTCTGTATCTCTGGCTCATGTTTACGAGATGATAAAATATGGCAAAAACTAAATTAGTTCATGCTAGAAATGGTTCGCATAATAAATATGTATATAGAATGTTAAAAGTTATTCATGTTCAAGTAAATTTCAATAATATCATTGTTACAGTTACAAATGTTTGAAATCGAATAGATTTTTAATCCTCTATTTGGTATTTCTGAATTCAGAGATATTTAAGATGATATATTCATGTATCTCGAATCATATTTTTGAGATGATAAATATAGTAAAAGCTATATCAATAATTAGTTTGTATTGAAATGGATATGTTGGTTCACGTAGAATGTCAAAGAAAGTTATTCATATTCAAGCAAGCTTTAATAATATTATTGTTACAGTAACAGATGTATGAGGTCGAATAGTTTCTTGATCCTCTGGTGGCTTCTGAATCCAAAGATATTTAAGATGATATATTCATGTATCACGATTCATATTTCTAAGATGATAAAATATAGTAAAAGCTATAATAATAATTAGTTTGTGTTGAAATGGATATATTGGTTCACGTAAAGGAGTACATAGAATGTCAAAGAAAATTATTCATATTCAAGAAAGCTTCAATAATATCATTGTTATTGTTACATGTATGAGGTCAAGTAATTTTTTTGATCCACTTGATACTTCTGAATCAAAAAGTACAGAAGAGGAATAATGTTTGTTGCTCAAATTGCAGCAGTAATTGTTATCTGTATGGTAGTGGATCAAGGTTTGCAACGAGCAAAAGTCATGATAAAAGATCCCGATCTCGAAAAAGATGCAGCATTGGGGGATATTCGTCCAAGTGGTTTTCATTCATTTTGCTTCAACTCGAATCTTTAGTCTTTGAGTTGAAAATGGAAGGTATTTATTTTTTGAAATCCTCTCTTGTCAGTTTTTGGATGGTTATGAGAAGAGACAAAAATAGGTTGAAGAAATATTAGGGAAAGGTAATAAGACAGAATATGATGCAACTTCAGATATCGATAACATAATCTTAGATAGGAAGGTGTGGAGGACACATATTAGGGTAGAAGGTTGACAAGTAGTATAGTGTGAAATATTGTACTTGTTATATTAGTGTAGCTCTTGTTCTTTTATATTTATTATACTTTACTTATTAGGGTTTTGTCATTAGCTAGTTTTATTGTTTATTATTGTCTCCGATAATCTATCCTAATATGTTGTTGATTGTGTTCGCATTTTGTTGTTGTTCTATTCTGGTAGACCTTACAATGTTTCATTGTTACTTGTTATATTTGTTTCACCGTCTCCTACTTCTTTGTACGTAGATTTGTTGCACTTGAATCGAGAGTCTTTCAAAAACAGTTTATCTACCTTCACGAGTTCCTCATATGGTATGTTTACATTCTACTCTATTCAGACCTCACTTATAAAATTTCATTGGATATATTATTGTTGTTGAATTTCATGTATGTCCGTTGAAGTTTGTTATTTACAACACTTAGAACATGTTTGGGCATTAGAATTATTTGTTTTTTTTTAAAAATATTTATTTTATTTCAAAATCAATTTTAAATGAGGTTATTTTATGAAAATAAAAATTTAAAATTATTGTAAATACGACATATTTTTTTTTAAAAAGAAGTAAAAACAAGGTTTTTGATTATTTTTTTCCAAATTATAAATTGAACTTCAAGTCGTATTTGAAAATTTTATAATCAAATATTATTTTTCAAATGAAGTGAAATAATATTCCGAAAAAAAGTGAATAATATTCATTGGTTTCATTCATTTATACCTAGGCTAAATTACATAATTGTGAGAAACAAAATAATCTAATAAAGAGAAGCAGTTATCTGGAACGTATGGTTGATGCGTCTCTCAATCTTCTTCTCCATGTAAGCTCACTCTTGAAATTGAATTTGCGAAAAATCTGATTGCAATTCAGAAACCCCATTTCCTTAATTCGAACAAAGACTAAAGCTTTCTGTTTTCTTTTTTTCTTTTAAAGAAGTGGCCTTGGATGTTTCTATTTGTTTTTGCTAGATGTGAAGTCAAATTTCTAATCTTGTTGTTGTTGTATGAATATATTGAACTTCTTATATAGAGGCGGAGCTATGGTTTTGAGTTTATGGGTTGTGAGTTCTAAAAAAAAAGAAGCTTATTGGGTTCTTGATTAACTATTTATACATATTGAGTGAAGTTTTGAACATAAATACAAGATTTGAGCCTAAACTAGCCGTAGCTCCCTCAGTTAGGGTTCACAAAATTTGAGCAATGTGACCACATTGAGGCAGCTTAGCCCAATTTATGAAATGTATAGGAAATTCCTTGACCACCCTGGAAACTGATTGTTAAGGGATAGGCATGACATTGGGTATATGGAGTGGTGATTTGGGTTAAGATGATTATTGATATTTTCCAAGCTATCTTTTTGATGAATTGGGTGACTTGTACTTTGGTCCTTCAGGTGAGAAATTCCAGGGGTGAGCTCCCAAATTTTTAGTACTACTTTAAATGAAGTTCATAAAGTCGAGCTCGGTTAAAAATTTGTAAATGAACGCTACCACAATTCCTGTTTAAGAACTGAGGTAGACATGCACTTGGTAAATTATTTTAGCATAGAAGAATTTTTCCACTAGTTGGCAGTAATATTTTCCAATGAGACTTGTAATACAAATTACAAAATATGTTTTTTTGTTGAGCCGAGGGTCTATCGGAAATAACCTCTCTACCTTCCAAGGTAAGGGTAAGGTCTGCATATAAATGATCCCCCTAGACTCCACTTGTGGGATACATTGGGTATGTTGTTGTTGTTTGAGTTTGTAATAAAATGTCGTCATTTTTGCAGTTATCACTTTTTGCTTTAGTTTCTATATCTGAAGTTCTGAGCCAACTTTTGTAGTCTCATTGTTTCTCCTTCTCTTCTTTTTACTTTCTTTGGTTTTGTCTTGGAAAGTCAAAACCATTATGAATCACATCCTGACTGTTCACTTGAGTTCTACTTAAGTTTTACTCTAAATGTTAAGGTCTTCTTCAGTTTTAACGATTATCGTTCAACTGATTACTCAGTTTCTGGTTTGGTATTCTATTCTATTTTTCGCGCAAAAAGGTAAGACAATTCATGTGGAGCATAGCCTTTTGTGGTAGACATTGAACAAAGCTCTGGCACAACAATTTGTACTAAGAGCAGTGTGATGTTGCCTTGATGGAATAAAACTGCTGTTTAGCAAGAAATGAGCATTGGATGTATTGCTTTTGGCTGCATACTAGGAGGCTTGACTTTGGGTTGCATGTATTCTAATTAGTGTTATTTATCAAATGGAAGCAGCTCTGATCTGTATATTTGTTTATTCCTCAGGAAATTATCTCCTTCTCACCTTCCTATCAACACCACACATAGCACTTTTCTCTCCCCAACTTTAGTCTGTGCGGCTGAGTGTACACGAAGTAGACTGAGCATATTAAAGTTAATCTGTCATGCATCTATGGTTCAGAAATATTCCCTATCATCAGGCTTTGCTGTTTCATCCGAAGGAGAAGACTCATATAAACTGCTGTATGCCAGAAATGGCTCGGCGGAGATGTTGCAGTTAATGAGATGTAATGCAAGAAAACGAAGTGCTAATGTGTCCAAGGAGCAAATTTTGACTGATGACTTTCAAGAAGAGGACTATTCCAACATGGACAAGGGTTTTAACAGCAAGGATGGTAAGGAAAAGGAAGTAGAAAGAAGAAGAAAGATTGGATTAGCAAACAGAGGAAAAATGCCATGGAACAAAGGCAGAAAACATAGTCCAGGTAGCCTTTATATGGACGGTTATATGTTAATTATACGACATATATCTGTGTAGTTTAACTATTTGCAGTACCTTGCAGAGACTTGTGAAAAGATCAGACGGAGAACCAAAGAAGCTTTGAGTGATCCCAAGGTGAAGTCATGTAAGAATCAATTGTACGAAGTCCTTCATGTTGGGTTTACTTTTAAAATAGATATGAAGCATGTGCTGTTGTTAGATAAAGAAAGTTTATTTAGTTCACAATTTTTTAAAATGTCCAAACTGTTTATACTTTTTGTTCTGCTTTGAAGTTTTGACTTGCACATGAAAGACCACAATCCACTGCTCTTTTTCCTTTGTTTCCCCTCAAAGCATTCCTTCTGACAAATAGGAACTTACAATTGTAGCATGATAATGTACTGACCACTCTGGTACATATATATCATTCTCTTTCTCCTAAAATATATTTTATCTTATTTCAGGTAAGACGAAAGATGTCTGAATGTCCACGCTCTCTTAGGTATTTTCCCTCTCGTCTTTATTATATTATATTTGGAAGTTGTATGCACTTATATAGCTATACTTCATTGCGTGTTGATAAGATATTCAAGTCTTCTACGTCTACGAGTGCTCTGAGAAGCTTAGGATTTTGGTATGTGTAATGAGAGTTCAGGCCCAAAGTATGACGTCATGTTCTAACTAACATTCACTAGCTTTGTTAAGTGCAAGAGTTAGCTCGGTTGTATGAGAACTTGAATTTTAGGATTTGGGACAATCTTGAGGAACTGTTACAGCCGAGCAGGGGACACCTAACTTAAGTCAACGGGAATATGTGTTTGTATATGTCTGTGGTACATGTCAGCTTTTTGGTAGACTGATTCTCTCTCTATCTGTCTAAGTTCAAGCTAAAGTTACTGTTGAGAAGAAAGTACTACAGCATAGAGAAGGGAATACCCTTGGCAAAGAGAGATAACAGAGAAAACGCTATGTTAAGCAAAAATATTTTGCTTAAAGTTCCAACTGCTCGCTCCCAGTTCTTCTTGCTTCTGTATGTGCTTCTGGCTAGCCACAATCATTTTCCTTGCTGATGAGATATCTATTTAAGCGATTTCAGCTGGTTACAGAGCTTTGTAACCTCCTCTTATGTCTTTTTTTTTTTTTTTGATGGAGTACCTCCTATTTGTGTCATTTGTGACCAGAATAACTAAACAGTGGTTCACTGTCGCTATCTGAAGAAATCATACTAACCCATCTGTCAAAATTCAGGTTATAACAAAAATTTAGTTTCCTCATTGTGAAACATTAAATTACTAGAATGTATCAACAAAATCATTTCCACTTTAAATTATCTTCCAATGGAAAGAGGGGTCACAAGGAACAAATCAGGCTGAAATGTTGTCCACATGATTTTGCAAAGAGGAATATCAAGATATTAGAGCTTTAAAAGCTCCCAGTCAAGAGGCAAATTTTCAGCAGACCTGCACCCTGTTTCAAACTGTTCGTACAACCAGTCATAATTGACCAGCAAGGAAAACCTGTTCCTGCTAAGCCGCGTATAAACTGCTAAGTTTGTGAGCATTAGATATTTACTTTCATGATTTCATGTTCATCCTATGCATAGGTTGTGTGATGATGTCTAAAATCAATCCAAACAATAGTTCCGCTCCCTTTTTAATTTTTTTTTAGGAACTTTAACTCACTGGTTTGAAATTTTAGAAGTTCTTCAGTAGAGGATCTCTTCCTAAGCATACTAGTGTGTGGTGTCTTGACCTTCTGTGCTAACCTTTGTGATCACTAGGAAGTTGCAAGTATAGCCAAACATGTCTCTTTACTCTGTTATTGAATGATAGGAATTGTTTGATATCACTATCTCTCTAACTGCAGCATGAATAGTTCACCACAAAGATAACTTGCAAAATAGAACTTTTCCATTTAAATCTGGAAGTTCATGATAACTCTCTTTTGCAGCAATCAGACCAAGTTGCGAATACGCACATCTCTCAGAAAGCTCTGGGGTGAACGATTAAAATGGAAAAGGTCAAGGGAGAAATTTTTTCAGTCATGGGCTGAAAGCATTGCAAATGCTGCTAAGGTAGGTGGGAGCGACCAAGAAGAATTAGAATGGGACAGCTACGACAAGATCAAAAGAGAGATAGCTCTCAAACGACTTCAGTTGGCTGCAGAAAAGGCCAAGGCAAAAGAAATCACACGCATACGAGCTGAGAGAGCAGCACAGAGAAAGATGGAAAGGATGCAGAGACTTTCTCAAAGGAGAAAAGACCGAGAAGAAAAGCAAAAAGTTGAAGGAAAAACGAAGAGACCAAGAAGACGGTCAAAGCAAGAGAAAGAAGAGTTGGCTGTTGCTGAAGAATTGAAACTCAAGGCGAAATTAGTGAAGGTCAGAACTCAACAAAACCTTGCTTGAACACTGAGTAAAATATGCATGGGTTGTATTTGGTATACTCTCACCTAGATGATCCCATAAATCAATTTCTATTGCTTTGGCCATTCCAAGAAATTGCTGTGGCTGCTAAAATGAAGTCACATATTATAGTCTCTCCAACATCAAAATTTCAACTTTTTGCTCAATTCCCTCTGGAAAAAGGAAACACAACTGCTGTACAAGTTTGCACCGTACTAGAAAATATTCCAAAATGAATTCCAGATGTGGATGCAGCTAAAAAGTTGTCATTTTGGTGCATTATTTGTGTTTTATAAGTGATGCCATACCCTGTATGTTCACAGTTCTTCTGTGATTAAAAAGTAGTCATCTTGGTGCCTTCTTTTTTGTTTTATAACTGATGCTATATCCTGTGTGCTCACAGATTCAGAAGAAAAAGTCCACACTTAGCCATGTTTGTAGAGAACATCGTCGAGCTTGGGAAAAACTCGATGTAGCATTCATAAAGAGACCTCAAGTACAAAAAACAGTTTCACTTGCAGATCAGATTCGTGCTGCCAAGAAGAGAACAGTGGATGTGAATGGAAAAGCCTTTAGTATTACATCCTCTGACTCTCAATCTATTGAAGTATCTGCAGAGGCTAAATTCTCCACAGTGGAAACAAAATGACAAGTATTTTCTCCAATCATTTCGCTACTTGCATTGGCATATGAGAATGTCTGGACAACTTTGCCTCCGTCTTCTTTGGGAGCTTTGTGTCCATGGCCATTCTGGGGATCTGATGCTCAATGTAATGGCTATCACTCATATGATGGAGAGAACGCATGTTAGAATTTTCAATTTCAGGAATTCCTTAAGCTACCAGTAGAAAAAGAAATGGGAAAAGGAAAAGCGGTTTGTGATATTCAAGTTATGCAAAAAAATGGATGGCCAACCATCTGTCCCTAGTCGCATTTGCTGATGAATTAGCTCAAGTTGTAACTAGTTCATTTTCAGTGTTACATTCAGCAGTTTTTCGTTGTATATCAACCTGCCCATATGAAAAATATTGTTGCTCGATGATGCCAAAAGAGGGAAGATTGACTTGTATTTGACTTGAGAATATGCGACATGATGATCATTGATGAAGAAAGAACCTGGTTCCCTAAACTACTTACCCTGGAACAATTGCTGAAAGAATCAATATTTATTCTAACTTGCAGATTTGCCAGCATTAGTTGTGCCTCCCTAAGAAATGATAGTCTATTGCAATCTAACATCATTTGAAGTGGTTCCAGAAATTGTTTGCCTAGTTAGTAATTTGATTATCAGTTATCTAAGTAACCATTTACTAAACTAATTGAAGTATTAGTAGTAAAATTTAGATTTTCAAAGTAGCAGTCTAAGGGGAGTACAAAATGCAAATTGGACAAATAAAAGGGAAAAGCTCCATTGTTTATTGGACTGTTTGCATATCATTGACCCGAAAGAAAAAGAAAAAAAAATCTTCGATCATTCATCTTATACACAGCTTTTCAAATGAGCAACTATTGTTGCCTCTAGTGTGTAGCACTAGTTCTGCAAGCTTTAGACCCATCTTGAAGCAACCAACTTCAGCTCAAACAGCCCATTTGCCATCTCTACCAACTATAGAGGGTGACACTTTCACTGCACAAATTTATTGTGCAATTCAAGCTAAAGCATAGATGCCCTGCCCTTGAGGGCTTAAAAAATAATCCTATTAGGAATCCAAAAAACATATAATATGATGATGGCACTGGAAAAAATAAGAGAAAATTCCAATAATTTTTGGCACTTCATATCTCAATATGTAATATTCGTACTTCCAACTATTATGAGGACAACGTGCTATCAAAACACCATAAGACATCACTTCGTGAAAATAAACCATCTAGCATTGACAATTAAGGACGTATCTACAGCTGCTCATCGGTAATTAGGATTGGACATATCTCTTCCAGGCATGTTTGGATTCTGATGGGAGTTACCATCAGATGTATTAGGAGCATAGCTCTGGTTTGGCCCTGGACCTGTTTGGTAAGATGTGCCTCCATTGTTTGGTCCACCACCATTGTATTGGAAACTAGGTGCGTTGTTTGGCACTCCATAGTTATTGGGAGGCACTTCACCCATGTTGGGTGGCATATTCGGCTGCTGCATCCCACCTCCACGGGATGGCCCTCCCATGCTCGGCTGCTGCATCCCGCCTGCATGAGGTGGTGGCCCTCCATAGCCTTGCTGCTGCATGGGTGGTCCTCTCATGTCCGGCTGCTGCATCCCGCCTGCATGAGGTGGTGGCCCTCCATAACCTTGCTGCTGCATGGGTGGTCC